>SKCR01041513.1:0-77311 GCA_019454045.1 Zanthoxylum bungeanum
ATTTAATGGAATATGAACATACCATTAAGAGAAATTACACTGTGTTGGTTCTAAAAAAATTTGGTGTTATTGGGGGTGTCCGAATAGCGGATCCTCAACGTAAATTATTGATTTTTAATCAAAACGATTGTGAAAATTAATGGGTTCTCTAAGGTAAAAAAAGAATGAACAATTAGATTTTAGGAGGATGCTAATAAGAGACAAAAAATTGAAAGTTACTGAAAGAAAGTTCTATTGAAATTGAAATTCTAAATATAGAGAAAGAAGTTGTAAATTGATGGATTTAAATAATTAAAGGATCCTAATTACAAAGGAAAAACTTGAAGAGATTGAATTACAGATAAACTGAATCTAAATTTTACTAGAATTAAAATAGACGGTTACTACTACAAAAGAATAGTTGGAATGTAATTTAGCTACAAAGAAAAGCTAATGAAAAAAGTTGACAGGTTGACATTTTGGATCGGATGTTGGTGGCCTTCCACTTGGCTCCTCTTTAGATTTTATAATTCCTGAAAATACCTTCCCCACAATAATTCTCAACTTTCTGCACATGTTTTGTTTGTCTTGCTAACTTTCACCACTTATACTCCAAGTTCATGTGTTATTGTCAATTTTCTCCAAGTGGTAATCAACTTCCTGGTTAATTTATGTTGGTGGAGAAAAGTAAGTTTGTGGAGGAAAGATTTGGATGCTAAATAATTTCCTGCTTAATTTGCTATTTTTCCTGTTTAAAAAATAATAATTTTATGCTTGCTTCTGAGATGGGTTCCTGTAGGAACTGAGTCTATGGTTGTTCTAATTAGGCTGAAATTATTATTTTTGGTGCAAACACACTGTTACACACACCCAAAAATGGCTAAACAAGGCTAGGCTTAAGCTAGCTAATGATAGATGGTGGTCTTGGATAGTCCATACATGCAGTTGATTAGTGTTTCAAAATTTTATCCAAAATTAAGGTCTCAATTTCAAAGAAATTTTTAAGTAGATCATATGATTTTTAATTTTTTTAATATCATTTATCAATATGGATTTTATTTTAAGAACTCACTTATAGTCCCAAAACTTAGGACAACTCAAAGCTACCCCTAGTAAAGTACCGAGATTTTTATGCAAAGAGGAAAGTTGATTAAAAAATATGTGCTTTAATCTTTATTTTACTCCAATATACTAAGAACACAACTTGAATTACTTAGACATACACATAGTTATAGTTTAAAACTGTAACTGAAACGAAACCGGATCGTTGACCAACTAAACCGTAACTTTTGACCTCTAAACTGGATCTTAAACCGTAACCGAACTGGATCTTATCGGTTCGGTTACGGTTGGAAGCAAAACCAACCGTTGATTTAGGCGATTGATTCGGTTGAAATGATAACCAAAATGATTACAGTTTCAACCATTTATCGTAACAGTTGAAATCATTACCTGTTCAACCATAACAGTCAAAATCAGTTTTGGCTTTTAGCCAAAGAGCCGTTAGGCTTGAGCCTAACGGTTCTTTCTTTGTTTTTAAAAAAATATTAATATAAATCATAAAAAAATATCTAAAATACTCATTTAATTTTTATTTTCAAAATCACAAACAATTTATTCTTTTCACTCTATCAATTTCTCATATATTTAAATACTCTCAATTTTCAATTATATTTATTTTTTCTCAATTATATTTATTCTCAATCTCTTAGTTTTTGTAAATTAAAATAGCAAGCTCATCACACAACACTAACATTCCTAAGGCTAAGGATTTCACTCAACATACCACCGGGGAAACGACTTCATGTATTCAATTGAGAAATCGAAATTCTAAAATGTTGAAAAAATATTTCACTGTGGTCGTGAATGAAACAACTGATGAGATGAATGATGTCTGCAATTATTATGGAAAAATATACAAACACACCGGTAAGTATGGAATTATGACGGGTCATATGAGTAGTACTCATAAAGCTGAGTTTGAGATTGATACAACACAAACACAAATAACTCGTTTTTCTGCTTCCGGTCCAGATTCTTCTTCGAATAAATTATTTAAATATAATGAATTTTAATGGAAAGATAATCTAACTAAATTTATTGTCATGAAATATTTAGCATTTACTTTTAGTGAGAAAATATCTTTTACTGTTTAATACAAGAAAAATTGAATCATAATGCATATAAATTTACTAGGATGACATGTAAAAGAAAATTGATGAAATTGTATGACAAATGTCAAAATCATTAAAGGAAAATATTTTTAAAACTTAAAGGTCGATTTTCTATTTATAGTGTCATATGGAGTGAACATTGGCAGTCACATTCATACATAGGTCTGATATGTCATTGGATTTTTGATTCATGATTTATTCAAAAAAGAAATATTATATTTCGTATTTTTGATGAAGCACACTCTGCACATAATATTTATGTAATGATTAGTAATATTTTACAAAATTATGGATTAGTGTAAAAAATTTAACTATTAGATTTGATAATGCATCGGCTAATACTACATCAATTAGTGACTTTAAAGCTATTTTCCAACCAAATTTTGGAAGTAAATGTTTTCATATTCGATATGTATGTCATATTTTGAATTTATGTGTACATGATGGCTTGAAATTTTAAACTCTCATATTGCACATATTAAAAAAAGTTATTAATTTAATTTGGTCGTATTATAAAATTAGAAGAGAATGGTGTAATTTTTGTAAGCAAAACGATGCTAGGCTGAAAAAAATAGATCGTGATATTCCAACTAGTTGTAATTCTAGTTATTTATTATTAAATGAAAGTTTTGAATATAAAGATTTATTATGTTCATTTATTGCTCACTACCAATATGATGTCATTTTATATCTCAGTCATTAGGAAGTTTGTTAAAAAAAATTAGATATTTTAAAAGTTTTTAATGATGCTACAAATATTTTAAGTAGTGTTTATTATCCAACTTCAAATATTTTTCTCCTCACAAGTCTTGACATTGTTGGGGTATTATCTGATCCTAATAATAACAATGATGACTTATATTTTAATGATCCTAACAATATTTTTGATGACCAAATAACAATGATTTTGATGATCCTTCAGTCGCAATAAAGAAATGTGTTGCATTAATGAGAAAAAAATGACTTAATTATTGTAAAGACATACCATTACTTTATCTTGTTGCTTTTGTTTTGGATTCACGATTTGGAAAATATTTTACAAAAATATTATTCTTTATTAGGTGAGAGATATGTGATTGTTACTTCAATTGTTGATAATGTTATGAGAACTTTACTTGATTTATACAATGATTATGTAAGTAGATATAATATTCAAATACATGATACTACACAACCAATTAATGCACCAACTCAATAATCTAAGCTTCATGCTGGTAGAAGTTGGTTAATGCAGCGAAGTAAAAAAAAATCAAAGTCCACCAATACCACCACTACTAATTCAGAAATTAATAGATATTTAACGATAAATTTCGAGTTTCCTCAAAGTGCTTTTGTAGGTGAGCAGTTTCTTATCTTTGATTGGTAGCAAAAACATCAAGAATTGTTTCCAGTCAAGTCCGTGATTGCAAATGAGGTATTAGCGATATCAATATTAACTGTATTTGTAGAGCAGACAATTAGCATGAGTGGCAATATTCTTGATGAAAGAAGATCAAGGTTGAAACCAGAGACATTAGAAGCTCAAACGTGTCTTGACGATTGGTGTATGGCGGAACGTCGTGAACAAGAAAATCAGCCGGAAACTTTTGAAGATTTATGTGATAACACAGACACATCTAATACCAAATGATTGAGTAAACCACACGGTTCAGTTACGGTTTTCAACCGTAACAGAACCGTGTGCATGCTTAATATTACTCATAAAATATTTGTCATGTATCTATATAGTGCTATAAAATAAAACCCAATAAAGCTCTCTCATTGATTCAAGGAAAATGGTGAGCTCTTATTGGTTTAATCTAATGAATCCATATATCTATATAAATCTAAGTTTCTTTTTCCAAAACTTTTTAATTCATTCATGTATATCTCTTCTCTATTTAATGCAATCTATACTATCAATTTCTTTGTGATTTTCTAAAGTTTCTTTTTCCAAAGCCTTTTAATTTATTCATGTGCAATTCGATTTCATCAATTCAATTTTATCATAATTGGTTTATATAAATTCCCAAACTCGGTGAAACCAAGCAGCAACTCTCTGTCTTTAAGAAATAAAATTGAAAATCACCAATTCCAAACCCAAACGACAACTCTCGAAGCCATTGAAATATGAAAGTGACGTGGTTTTATCAATTTGGCAGCAAGAGAAAAATACATCTTAATTTCTTTATCATACTGAATCGTTTATAAATTTATATATCTATCCATCCATATATCTATATATTTCTAAACTAAATTCTAAGTGTTCCTTCAATCATAGCAATTCACTATATTGAGTTAGGTTTTTCTTTGCATAAATAAATATGTGTCAACCAAAAATTATACACATTTTCTTATTTTTGTTTAATCACTTTCATCTAAATTAACACGCGCATTGCGCGGGCTCTAAGTTAGTTTATTATACATTAAGTATAGTTAGTTATTTATGTGTACACAAACCGCAACAATGCCTAAATAGACCCCGCTAAACTCCAAATGCATCCAATTTAATGCAATGGAGTGATTGACTTCAACAAAAGTAAATTGAAGCCCAGCCCATGACACTTCGGATATCCACATTGACTTTCTAAGTAAGAACTTTCTAAGAGTAGGTTTGTTACTTGTTAGTGAATTAATGTCATTTTAATGCATAGGATATTATAAATGAATTAAAAAGTGAAGTGTAAGTTGGATGATTAAGAAACACTCATGATTAGTAGAGATGGCAATGGTCGGATATCCAACTATTTTTGTCTAAATCGAAACCTATATCGAATATCTAGTATCTGTTTCGAAATTGACTGACATTTCGAATATTTGATACCGACCGAAATAACGGAAATTTAAAAAAAAAAATTATATAATTTTTTTTATTAATATTATAATAATTATTTAATTATTTTTATCAAAAATCGAGTATCCAATATCTAAAGTAGATGGGTGCCTAATTTGGATTACTTAATTCAGAACCAAAAACTAACCAACTATCCACTAAATACTTCGAGTATTCAAAATAACCATCAATTAAGTTTAATGATTAGTATAATTATAATTACTTCCAAATCCCCATTTTTAAGCCCATCCATACACACACACATATATATTCTCTTCCACTTTATTTTGCAAAAGTAGAGTTTTGAGCCATTAGTTTGAGGTTAACAAATCTCAAAGGAAACAACACATTCACATTCTTATTCTCATGTCAAATGCATGTTTTCTTTAGAAGATTTTGAGCATTAGGTGGGTGCCTTCCTTGCTTTAATTAGGCCATAATCAAAATCAACTCACATCTTTAGCAAGTGAGATCAGTATTTTTATTGAAAATTAGAACCACTTTTATAAAGAGAGAATTGATACACACCCTTTGAAAGATTCATCATTAGCATCTTGGAAAAAATTAAACCACCACCAATTAATAGGGGTGGCAAAACGAATCGAATTTGTATCGAATCTTAAACGAATCGAACCAAAATGTGATAGATTCGTATTCAATTCATTTATTAAACGAATCTTAATATCGGAATTCGTATTCGATTCATTTATTAAACGAATCGAATACGAATATTCGTTTAGTCATGATATTATTTAATAAACTAATTTACCACACTTGATTTACATTAATTCTTCATAAATATATACATATGAAATATGTAATTAATATATTTACTAAAAATACATCACCAAATATCAAAAATATTACTTTTTCGTGATAATTAGTTATAATTTATCGAATCTTAATTGAAAAATAACAAGAACTAGTAAATAAAAATAATAAAACGAATCATAAACAAATAAACGAATTAATGAGCTTAAATTCGTATTTGATTCATTTAATAAACGAATTGGATTGAATTCACTCATTTATTAAACGAATCCATTTTTTCAAACCCGTATTCGCTATAAAGCGAATCGAATCGAACGAATAAACGAATCCTGACCCAAATTGTCACCCCTACCGATTAGGAACAATCACAAATGAAAAATCTAGGAAAATATCCATCTTCTTCTATGTCTAAATCGGCCATAAATTTAACAAACTTTGTGCATTTAACTTGAAATGTATAACGCAACAATTCTCGTGGTAGCAATCAAAGTCTCTACTAGAGGCTAGAGATGAACATATAAACATTCAACCATTAAAAAGAATATGAATACATAAAACAAAACCCTCCCAAAAACCCTACCAATCCTTGTAAGGTATCGTTTATGCCCATGACAGAAAACTTATGATCACCGTAACAACAAAGCGGAAAAAATCTTAGATGATATTGACACTACCACGGTATCATACTATCATACAATTGGATGTCATTATACACTGAACATGTAATTGGATGATGGGATTTATCGTGTTAGACACAAGAGATGGAACATATGATAACAATCATATAACAAACACTCCAAAATACATTATATACACATTTAGACAATCAAAATGAATACAAACATATAAAAAAAAAGCACTCACAAATACACCACCAATCTTTGTCCTGTATTATTTACAGGATATAGACAATGAACATTAGCTAAAAAAACAAAAAGCTCAAAACAGAGAGTTATTAGCTGGGGCTGGACCACCAATGCAACCTTAAGAGAGATGAGAAAAACAGTGAGGTACCATTATTAGATAACTTTAACTTACATTATTCATTTGCTTTATACACCAATCAGTTTTAACCTTTTCAATAAAGAGAAAGTGAATCAATTCTGATCTACAAAATCAGTCCCCACCAAGTGAAAGGAACTTGAAAAAGAAACATATGAAAGCAAATAAAGAATAGCCAAATCAAAAACATCACTTTCCTGATGAATGAATCATGATCCTCTCATTCAAGCCCATAAAGCCTTCAGTTTTCAAGGCTTAGATCTTGATTCATGCCAATATAAAAAATCTAAAACCATTACCACAATCATATCCACAACATTGAACTTGAAACAAACCAGCTTGTATTGATATTATATTAATGTATAAACAGAGAGAGTTAACAAATAAAGCACCCAAATTTCAACATTTTCAGTTGCATCATCCTCTCTACTGCCTCCCTACAAAAACCCCCATAACAACACTGATTTTGATTTTGATTTTTGGAAACAAAATAAACAGAAACACTTCATTAAAGCAAAAAACCCATATCAAATTCAAACCCAAAAACACCATAAGGATCCTCTATCACATGAGTCACCAAGAAAACATAAACCCAACAAAATCAAAAAAAAAACACACTTAAATAATGACTCTAAAATAAGAGTTTTTTTATGCTAAATCACCAAATCAATTGCCAGGGTTTGGGCAGTCCCTTGCAAAGTGACCTGATTCACCACAGCTATAACAATTCCCTCCGCCGCCACCGCCACCGCCGCCTCCGCTTCCGTACCTTCCGCCTCCGCCGCCGCCCTGGCTACACTCCCTAGCAATATGCCCACTTTGCCCGCAGTTGTAACACCCGCCGCCTCCGCCGCCGCCTCCACTTCCGCCATAGCCACCACCATAGCCGCCGCCGCCGCTTCCATAGCCGCCGCCGCCGCTTCCATAGCCACCCCCTCCATAACTACCGCCACCCCTTCCTCTTCCCCCACCGCTTCCTCCATAACCACCTCCGCCTCGGCCGCCGCCGCTTCCGCCTCTCCCGCCTCCGCGGGTGGTACCCTGAACTGGGTTCCCATTAGGACCGCTGACATCGGCGGCCTTAGTCCGGGATCCGTCAGATTCAATCACGAACTCGACCTCTTCGCCCTCTCCGAGGCTGCGGAAACCCTCGGTGCGGATCGACGATTGGTGGACGAACACGTCCTCGCCGCCGTCATCTGGGGTGATGAAGCCGAACCCCTTTTGATCGCTGAACCACTTGACCTTCCCCGTGACTCGTTCGGAACTCATGATGATGATGATGAAAGTAAAAACCCTAACCCTAATTGAAACGAAGAGAGAGAATGACTTATGAAGAGGTTGAACTTGCGGGTAGTAGTTATATATATATATATTGATCGAAGCTAGGTCTGCGTGTGATTCACGCTCGAGGGGTAATTATGTAATTCTCATAGAAAGAATAACTCTTCCCCTTCGAGTTCAAGATTTGAGTGTTTTTTTTTTTACCATTAATTTTACTAATATAGCAATTATTTGGTTTTTACTTTTTACCCTACAAATAGTGGAAGTTTGAAATTTTTATAATAATTTTTCAAAAATATATCAATTTCCACTTTTCAAGTTAGAAAATTGAAAATATTTTTCAAGATTTCATCTCTGGTCTCCTCCTGATAACCTCCTAGGTTCACCTATACATAAATCATTACTCTGTAAAAAAATATAAATTTCTACCCTATCAGGTTGAAAAATGATAATTTAAACAGTGTTACAATATTTTCTTATTTTTTACTATCTTTAGAGTAAAAATGTGATACATCCTCATTTTGTATCATATTTTACAATGTTCACTATCCCCTTAACAATAGAAGTTCCAATCAAATTCTATTTTATAATTAGATTGAATTTTTATGCCAAAATTTGATGTCAATGTGTACCAATTATTATGAAAATTTTGAAAAATAATAAAAATAAATGAAATAAAGGGCGATTGCGGAAATATTTCTTAATTTTTAATGTAATGAGACACTCAAATACCTAGAATATTTCTTAATATATATTTAAATGGAGATAATGATATTAATGTAAAATAAAGTCTCTATCACAATCCAAATATAGCAAATTCACTTACCAAAAAGGGTTTTCCTATTTGTTTTAAGAGAAAATCTATAATGGAAATACCATATCATCCATATAAAAATCTAATAATTTATTGTTATGCATGCTAAAATATTAAAAAAATGAAAAATAAGTATTAAATCATATATATTATTTATTATTATTTTTTTGTGATACCACGTCATTTATGACTCGGTTACATCAAATAATTACTTGTGTTTTCGAATCAGTGATCAGAGCAGGTTTAGTTGCTTGTTTTTTAAACTATTGGGGTGTGAGTGTCCATTAAGAAAAAATTTGAGGGTCTTAGTATACTTTTCCAAATCATTAATTATTTACTTTTTCCTATTGAGGTAATCTAAGAGACGAGCGGTATCCGACGGATGGGGATTTTGTTGGAAGCGATATGGGCCGTTCGATTAAAGAGTGGGGCCGTTTAGGGCGTGTTTGGCACGAAAAATTAGTATTTTTGTGATGCTTTGTTTTTTTTATTCTTGTCTTACTCCAATGAATGAAAGTACTTTTCGAAAACAATAAAAAAATAATTTTTTTTCAAAACTAATTAATAGATATTTATTATAAAACATTTGTATTGAGGTGCTTTCAAAGTGTGTTGAAAATTGTTCATGTGCAAAGTATTCTTATTTAAAGTGATTTATGATGGTATTGGTGAATTTATTAAGAAATATTTTATTGGAATTTGTTTTTAACTAAAGTTGAAATAATTGAAATTGAGATTTTTTAAAGGAATATTTAGTTGTCTTCTTTATATATTATATCATCATCACTATCAAAATCTCAAATTAAACGTATCTTTTATTACTTAAACTCGTGATATTTTATTTCATTGCAAGAGTTAAGCAAATTAAATTATCATTTAGAGATTATTTTTTTTAACTTACACACTGTAGACGCTGATTTTCGCTCCACGTCTACAATCGAGATTTCGTGTAAAGGGCACTGGCGATCCTGCAAAACAAAGAAAGTATGGTGAACGGAGAGGGTCTACCCACCAGTGTGGTGGTTGCCGTAGGCACTCTGATGCCCAAGTCAGTGATGAAAATGAGGTGTGCTAAGACCGTAGAAGGCGGAACAAGGTCAGATGTTACCTTGATCCTCGTAGGCTGCCGTGAGGGCGGTAGGTCCGTGGTACTGAGGGCTGGAGAGGGTAATTTTAGGCTGAGGATATGAGTGCTGGAAGTCCCCTTCTCTCAATCCCAAAACCCTTTTTTATACATCTTCCCAGTAACGTGCGCCTTTACTCCTTTCTTAATTACTCGTCCGTTACTTGGAGTTTAAATGCTTCAATCTGCCCGTTGTAGGTCGGTTCGGGCGAGTCATTTAAGTGTTGTTTTAAAGCTCGGGCGTTACGTGGGTTGGCCGTTTGTGTGGCCATTCAATTATGGGTGTCGGTATTCATTGGGCTTGGGCTTACATTATGTCCCTGGGGTTCAATCTAGAGGATTCAGGGGTGCGTACAATATTGGGCCCTGAAGCGGAATAACGAAACTACCCATGGACCAAATTTGGCCCATACAGTTTGTTCCCTACTCTCTGAGTCAATGAGTCCTTGGCTTGGAGAGTACTTGACGCGTGTGTCGCCTGGGACAAGGTCACAACATGCAGGCGTATTGGAGCGTCATCGCTGTGCTTATTGATTGCACTGAATGGACATTATTATCTTGACAGTATGAGAACCACTTGGGAGGTCTTCCGTCGATCGGACTAAACGGTGGTCGGGATACTGGACTTGACTCTTCTAGAGCTGCTGGGGACATACCCAACCAATCGGACCCGAAGAAGGTCGAGAAATTAGTCATACGACATGTGCATTCCACGCTACACATTGACTCAGTACGGGGGGATGTCCCTTGTCGACTGGACTTGATGAGACCAGGAGGATATACACTCGTTCGGTATCAAAGATGGACCAAAACGAGGCTACATATCGACTAGACCGGATGGAGACCAATGATCCATAATCGGTTCCTTTACGAGCCAATTGGCAGGTGGTCCCGTCGACCAGCCTTGGCGAGGCCGGGAAGTCGTTCACTCGCTTGGCATAAAATGGGAACCAATACGAGGCTACACGTCGACTGGACCAAATGAAGGTCAGTGATCTATACTCGGCTCCTTTACGAGCCAATTTGGGAGGCGGTCTCGTCGACCAGCCTTGGCAAGGCCGGGAAGTCGTTCATTCGCTTGGTATAAAATGGGAACCAATACGAGGCTACACGTCGAATGGACCAGATGAAGGTCAATGATCTAAACTCGGCCCCTTTTTGAGCCAATTGGGAGGCGGCCCCGTCGGCTGGACCTAAGTGGACAACTCGTATGTTCCTGGCCAGGGCTTTTCTTGAACAGTTATTTTGAATGGGCCTAGTAAGCCCAGTCGACCATGCTTCTATTGGGGATAATTTCATGTTCTCATCGATTTCCCCACCTACCATTAATGTGGCGATATCTTCGAGGGTCTTTTGGCGGGAAATCGAGGGATCACTGTGCGCAAAGGTATAAAATGCCGTGAGCGGCCTCATTCATTTCATTCAAATCATTTCTCTCACGGGTCGCAAGTTTGAAGGGCTCTCCTCGCGATTTTAAGGTATTATTCTCTCACTTCTTCAAGTTCTTTGAATCTTCAAGCTGTTCTTAAATATATTCAAGCTGTTCTTCGTTGGATTTTAGATTTCAATCCGCATTAGCCCTAGCAGAAATTTAGATTGTGTTTGTGCGTAGCCTAGGTTTGATCTTCTGCCATGCTGGTTTTAGGTTGATTCGTTGTTTGTAGATTGAAACAAAAATGTCGTCTGAAGCTTTCTCAAGTACAGATGATTCATCCATGGAAATGTAAGAAGGCTCGCCTTTGCAAATGGTTTCCCCTTTTGATGGATCTGGAGAAGGAACTTCGAAAGAATGGGGAGATGAAGAACTGACTGTCGCGTCGATTGAAATTCCTCACGGTATACCCAAGGATGTGCCGCCTCTACGTATTGTTCCCTCCGAGTAAGGTGTACCCAGTACGAGCGAACCAACAAATCTCCTGACCAAAAATCCCCAGAGTCGAGTTACCGAGCAATTCATGAAGGAAATTAAAATAAAGTACAGGTTTCTCTAGTCGGTTCGAGTTAGGTTGCCTTTGTCGCACGAACGAATCGACTACAAGATTCCCGGTTGGATCGGATTCTATGAGCGTCATTTCGCTGACGGGCTTAGATTCCCAATTCCGAGACTCGTGTGGGAAGTGTTAGATCACTATAGAATAGCCCCTTCACAACTTATGCCAAACACATGAAGGGTCTGTATGTCGGTTGAAGTCTTAGCTTATGAGTTAGGGATTAGATTTGGGGTGAGGGATTTGCTCTACACTTATTATATGAATGAGCATGTGGTTGAGAAGGGAAGATACCACTTGTTTCTTCGACAGAAAAATGAACACCTAATTTCTGGATTGACTTCTAATGATAGAGGGGGGTGGCAGAAAACATACTTTTCGTTAAAGGAGAGGGAATGTTTGGGTCGACTGGGGCTGGTAGAATCCCCGAGTACTGGGAGATAACGAGTGAGTGTAGATCACATTTTTTTGTCGAACACTGACTTAACATATCTCTAATGTTCTCATGTTGTTGGTTTCACAGGTTCCAACTACAACTGCAGCTTCGACGTGACACCATGGGTCGTAGCGAACACAAACTATATTCTAAGTCTTACTCCGTTAGAAAAGAATTGGAGGGTGGTGTTGGCTGAGAGGAGGTTAAGGCTGACACCATTGTTGAAGGAAGTTTACGGACCTGAAGGTATCCCATTGCCCCTGACCAAAAATATTCTGACAGTCATACTCATTATCTGGGCGAATCGGGTCGTTCACGGAGGGAGTTTGTTTTTGCGGATTCTAACCCTGGAGGAAATTTTGTGCGCAGTTGAAAGGATGAGTCAATTCAAACTCCCATCGGTTGAAGAGATGCTGGAGCGAAGGAAGAAGAATAAAACTGGAGGGAAGGAAACTGATCCTGTCCCCGAATCCCAACCTTCAAGAAAAAAGGAAACTGATCCTGTCCCCGAATCCCAACCTTCAAGAAAAGAAAGTCAGGCTATAATGGCTTCCGAAATGACTCTCAAGGCGTCGACTGGGTCCGGTCAATCTTCAAATAAGAAGAAGCAGCTGCCTGACATCGAAGAAGACCTGGAGAACGTTGTAATTAAAATCCCTAGGAGCACAACCGTCATGTCGGATCCCTCCAGTCTATCACAATTTGCCGACGGGATGCTCCTGGAAGAAGATGAAATCCGGATGCTAACTTTGGGGCCCTTGGAGTCCGCGAAGAGGGTTGTAGCAAGAAACTACGAGGTATGGATTGTTCTTGTATTCAAGGACTTTATAATGGAATTGTCCCTTACTTGGCTTATTGGTGTGTATCAGACTCTGGAATACGCTATCTTTCAACAAAGATACGTCGAAGCGAGCCTGAGGAAAGCCAGAAATCTGGAGAAGTCGAACGCGGCCCTTAGAAAAGATTTAACTGAAGCCAAAGCCACTTCCGAGGAGTCCAGGAGAAGGATGCTCGAAGCCGAAAGTGAAGCCGCAGCCTCGAAAGTGAAGTTGGAAGCGACATCTTCCGAGTTAGGGGTGGTGAAGGGAAGCGTCACGGAGCTGGAAAATCAGAAAATTGAGCTGCTAGACCGTCTGGAGGGAGTGGCGATGGAGGCCATAATAAAATAGATGAGTCGGCTTATGAAGGAATACTTGTCGGGGGAGCACAGCTCGTGGAACCCCAAGAAATAAATCATGCTGGGGGAAAGATTGGAAGCTGGTCTCTCATTGTCGGTAGAGGAAACCGAGGTCGAAGGGAGTCAGGAAGTAAGCTCCAAGGAGGGGACCAAAACAGCGACTGAAGGGTTGATCGCCGAGAGAGCTGGGGAGGTCGAGATGGTTGATATTGAAGAAGGATCAACTGAAACTCTAGCGGTGGGATCGAGATTGGAGCCAGCGACGGAGATAAGCCACCCTGCAATTCCAGTCGACTCAGCCGGGCCTGTTGAAAGGCCAGAAGATTGATTTTATGTAAACCTCCTCATCTGTAACTCATTTTGCTCGGAATATTGTTGTACTCAAAACTTTGTATAAACTAATATTTTGATTTGTAGACATATCTTTCAGTTGTCGTTTGGACATTAGTTTTATATAAGTCTATCGCCTGGAATCACATTCGTTTACTGCTTCTATGGACTGACTCTAAGGAAAACAAACCATGTTATTAATATCAAAATTGCACAAGTAAAAATTGAAACGAAACATGAATCAAACAATCAGCGAGTTGATCGATTTATTTTTATAAGGCGACAATGATGTCTCGAGATCAACGATAAAACTTCTTGAGATGGAGGGCATTCCAGCTGTTCGAGACTCGACTTCCATCTTCCTTTTCCAATCTGTAAGCTCCGTGACCCACTGCTTTCTTGATAATATATGGGCATTCCCAAGTGGGTCCTAACTTTCCATCATTAGCTTCCTTTGTATTCCGGAAGACTCGTCGAATGACCTAATCACCTTCCTTGAAGGTCCTGTATCTCACGTTCTTGTTGAAGTATTTGCACATCTTCTGTCGGTAGGCTGCAAGTCTCACAATTGCATTTTCCCTTAACTCTTCAATGGTGTCGAGTGCCTCGACCATAAGCTGCTGGTTTGTCTCTTCACCGACCCACTGGTATCGAGGTGATGGTACCCCAACGTCAGTTGGAATGACGGCTTCAGTGCCGAAGGTCAAGGAAAATGGTGTTTCTCCAGTCGACGACCTGACTGTCGTACGATACGCCCACAACACACCCGGGAGTTCATCTGCCCACGCTCCTTTCGCTTTCTCCAACCTTTTCTTCAACGTGTTCATCAGCGTCTTATTAGAAGACTCAGCTTGCCCGTTCGCTTGTGGATAGCGTGGAGTGGAAAAACTGAGTCTGATCCCCCATGTCTTGCAAAAATCCTGAAAACGATGACTGATGAATTGTGACCCATTATCCGTGACAATTTCTCTCGGTATGCCGAAACGACAAACAATGTTCTTCCAGACGAATCCTTGCACCTCTCGATCTCTTATCCGGGCGAAAGCCTCTGCTTCTATCCATTTGGAGTAGTAATCAGTTAAGACGTGCATGTACACTCGTTGCCCAGGGGTGGCTGGTAGCTTCCCAACAATATCCATTCCCCACTTCATGAATGGCCAGGGAGCCATGGTAGGGTTAAGTCTTCCAGGAGGCAATCGAGAGGCCGGCGCAAACCTCTGGCATTTTTCACAATTTTTGGCATAAGAAGCCGCGTCGGCTCGCATAGTCGGCCAATAATACCCAGCTGTGTGGGCTCGACATGCAAGACTTCTACCGCCCGAGTGATTCCCACACTGCCCCTCATGCAACTCGGCCAAAACGTACCGAGCCTCTTCAGGGGAAAGGCACTTGAGGTACGGCCCACCAACTGACCTTCTCAAAAGCTGATTGTCGTGTAGGACGAACCTCGCAGCCTGTTGCTTCACTCTTCGGGTGACAGTCTTGTCTGCTGGCAGTGTTCGAGCATCCAAATATTCGACCAAGGGAGACATCCACGACTGATTTTCCATGAGGTGAGAAACGGTGCTTGCTTCGGTCTTTACTATGGCTGGACATTACATATATGCTGCGGGGATGGCTTGGATTTTTCCTTCCTGTAGAGTCGACCCGAGTGTTGCCAAAGCGTCTGCATGTGTATTCCGAATCCTTGGGATTTGCGAAATCTCAAAGGATTCGAAAGCTGCTTGGACCTCTTTTACCTTGGATAGGTATGCTGCCATCTGAGCCCCTCTGGCCTGGTAAGTTCCTTGAAGTTGATTGACAACGAGTTGAGAGTCGGACGTCGCCTCCACTCTCTTTGCCCCCAATTCCTTGAGTAATTCTAGTCCGGCTATCAGTGCTTCATACTCAGCTTCATTGTTCGTAGTCTGAAAGCCACATTTGAAAGCTTGTTGTATTAAGTTACCTTCAGGTGTGGTGATTACTACCCCTAAACCAGAACCTCGACTGCTGGAGGACCTGTCTACTGCTAATTTCCATACCGCAGCCGAGGCGACAGTAAGCAATTCATCCTCCCATTCTGTTTGCATGCCAAGACTAAAATCCGCCACAAAGTCTGCAAGTGCTTGGGACTTGATAGCCATTTACGGCCGATACGTGATGTCGTATTCCCCAAGTTCAACAGCTCATTTGGTCATTCTCCCAGACCGCTCGGGTTTGTGAAGGATACTCTGTAATGGATAAGTGGAGTAGATAGTGATTGGGTGGCCCTGGAAGTAAGGGCGGAGTTTTCGTGCTGCCACGACCAAAGCTAAGACCAGTCGTTCTATTTGGGTATATTGTGTCTCCGTATCTAGCAGGGCTTTACTCACATAGTAGACTGGATGCTGTGAACCCCCATCCTCCTTAAGTAGTACCGCACTAACAGCTTGAGGAGAAACCCCAAGGTACACATACAACCTTTCTCCGTCAAGTGGCTTAGATAAAAGTTGTGGCGTGGTCAGGTATTCTTTCAGTCTGGTTAGGGCCTCCTCGCAATCCTGTGTCCATTCGAACTTCTTCGATTTTCCAAGATTCGAGAAGAACAGAAAACTCTTGTCGGTTGACTTGGAAATGAACCTGTTGAGAGCCGAAATTCGCCCTGCAAGCCGCATGACTTCTTTCTGATTCGACGGAGGCGGAATATCAATAATTGACTTTATCTGTTCCGGATTGGCTTCAATCCCTCGCCGCGTGACCATGTATCCCAAAAATTTTCCCGAAGCTACTCCAAAAGCACATTTGGTTGGGTTGAGCTTCATTCCATACTTCTTCATTACTCCAAAAGCTTCCTCAAGATGTTCCAAGTGTTGGTCGGCTAGCAAAGACTTCACCAGCATGTCATCGATATACACTTCCATTGTCGTCCCAATCTGTCGGCTGAACATTTTGTTTACAAGTCGCTGGTAGGTAGCGCCCGCATTCTTTAACCCAAACGACATCACTTTGTAGCAGTAGATCCCCCTGTTTGTGATGAAAGCCATTTTTTCTTGATCATTCGGATGCATCAGAATCTGATTGTAGCCGGAATATGCATCCATGAAACTCAAAAGTTCATGCCCAGCTGTCGCGTCAACCAGCGAATCTATATGTGGCAGAGGAAATGAATCTTTCGGACACGCTTTGTTCAAGTCGGTGAAGTCGATACAAACTCGCCATTTCCCATTCTTTTTCGCACGACCACGACGTTCGCCAGCCATTCCGGGTACTGCACCTCTCTGACCGCTCCATTCTCCAACAACTTCCATATTTCTTCGTCTATTACCTGGTTCCTCTCTGGGGCGAACTTCCTTCTCTTCTGTTTGAAGGGTGGAAAAGACGGGTCTGCATGCAGTTCATGCGTCATCAACTCTGGGTCAATTCCTGTCATATCCTCATGCGACCAAGCAAAACAATCGTGGTGCTTCTGGAGGAATTTTACTAGCTTTGCTCGCAGCAATGGTTCCAGGTCGGCTCCAACACAGGTCTTATGGTCCGGGAACTGTGGGTGAATCTGGATTTCGTCGAGTTCTTCTACCTTGGGTTCATTAACACTCTCTCGACGAGACCCCTCCTGTAATTGCTATGACGACTGAATTTTAGGCTTCATGATCGTCTGGTAGCACGTCCTCGAATCAAGTTGATCTCCTTTAATCTCCTGGACTCCCCATTTAGTTGGAAATTTCAGCACCTGGTGATACGTGGAGGAAACTGCTCGCATCTCATGAATCCACGGTCGTCCCACTATTATATTGTAGGCTGACGGGCAGTCTAGGACCAAGAACGTAACCGTTTGTTCACCCCTCCTGCATATACTGGAAGACAGATTTCGCCCATCGTGAACTTTTGCTCCCCGCTGAAACCAATCAGAGCAGTAGACCGTCGGCTCATTTTCTCAGATCCTCCTCCCATATCATTGAGTGCCGTCCAAAAGATAATATTGGCCGATGACCCGGTGTCGACCAATACCCTATTGACCATAAAGTTGGCCACTTGGAGGGATATTACCAAGGCATCATGGTGGGGATTGACATGACTAGACAGTTGTTCATCTAAAAATTCAATCACCAAGCCGGAACGACTCCCCGAAATAGCTCGCTCGTGGTCCGAGAGAACGGAGGAAACCATCATCGTCTGTCGTTTCGCTGCTGAATAAGAGACCCCACTTACCTCCGAGCCTCCAGAAATGACGTTGACAGTGCTGTTAATTGGAGGCGGCATTGGAGCTTCCACTCGATCTTCCCCCCGGGCCAAGGTAATTTTTCCCTTTTCAGTCAACAAGTCTTTCAAGTGTCCTTTATTTAGTAGCTCTAAGACTTCCAGCCTCAAAGCTATGCAGTCAGCCGTCGTGTGGCCGTAATCTCAATGAAACTCACACCATTTGCTGGTATCCTTCTTCCCTGAATTGTCCTTTGACCGTAGAGGCCACTTAACTTTATTTCCCATCTTCCTGAGGACGGAAACGAGTTCTCCTGGCGAGACAGTGAAGTTGTAGTCCGGGAGTCGTGTGGTGACGTTTGAAGACCCTTCTCTTATGTCGAAGGTGACAGGCCTATGGTTTGGGCGACCTGCCATAAGGTCGGGGATCCCTCGGACGGTAGGTCCTTCCGTCAGAAGAATGCATGGTTCCTTTAAAAGATTCATTTGGTCACCTGGAAGGACCTACCCCCTTCTCCCGGACGTTAGAGGTTCTTTCTTTACTCATGTTCCTCCTATCTTCTTCCCATCTGATCTCCGTTCAGGCTCTCGTCAATGCCTGATCCATGGTGTAACACCAGTTTTTCGTCAATGTCTTATGATTAATGGATGTGACATCACAATTGAATGAGATCAGGAAACAAACATCTCCATAATTTGCAACTTCGTCTTCCCCCGTCTTCTTGCTTCCTTCGACCATCAAATTCTCCAAGTACAGTAGTTCTTCTTCCCATTCACTTTCCCATTTCTGCTCTATCTCATCTTTACTATTGTTGCCCCATGTCCTCAGGCGGGAAGCTTGGTGGTCGTGAGTTTGGAAGACAGTGCTGTTAGGTAGGCCTGATTTAATCATGTAGGTAGGTGGTGGGACAGAGTGATAGTTAGGTAGGGGTTTCTCTGTATGTTAGGTTGCCTTCTCAGGGTCAGGTATTTTGTGGGAGTCTATGAGGTTCTGGATCTCATGCCTAAGGTGGGTAAAGTTGTCGGTTTTGTGGCCTCTTTGCTGGTGGAGGTAGCAATATAGGTTTAGGTCAAGGTAGCGTGGCATAGGATTTGGAAGTGGTTTATGCTCTAAGGGATTTAGGAGTCCTTGCCTTTTCAGCTCTTCAAATACCTCTGACAAAGGTCTACCAAGATTGGAGAATCGTCTGTTTCTGATAGGGGCAACCTCAGTGGGAGTGGGCTTGGTCCTTGAAGGTTCCTCAATGGTCTTTCCATTCTGGTTGTAAAACTTCATGTTACTGGCTATACGGGGTACGGTCAAACTGGCCACAGCATTGGTCAAAACTTGCAACATCTTAATAATTTCGGTTACTTTGGTCTCCAATTGATCCAGGCGGGATCCCTCGTTGACTGACTTACTCATGTTGGCTGATGGTCTTCTGACAAGTCTCTCTTCTCCCCCAACCCAACGGGAATCTATGATGGCTTTTTGAACACAAGAGGTTAGCCTGATGCGTGTATGCATGAGGTGCATGAGATGCGTGCGATGTATATAAGTTGGCCTTTTGTCATTTTAAAGCATTCAATCACATTATCGCGAGGTGCAAAACTTGTCCCAGTTGAAAATGCCCAACATGTTTACACTTTTTGCGATAACATGGCTAAATAACTTCAAATGATAAGGGGCCCAATCACAGGATGGCCCATCGGCATTTTAGAAACTTTTAGCCCACTTGTCATAAGATACAAACTCATCCCAGTTTAAATGGCCCAATCAGTTCGCATTTCTGACAAAAAGTCTAACTGAGTCCAAATGATGATGGTCCTAAGCATAAGCATAAAGAAACAATTTCTACAGAGTGGCCCATCGGCATTTTAGAAACTTTTAGCCCAATTGTCATAAGATACAAACTCATCCCAGTTTAAATGGCCCAACAAGTTCGCATTTCTGACAAGAAGTCCAACTGAATCCAAATGATGATGGTCCCTAAACACAAGCACAAGGAAATAATTTCTATTGGTCATACAACTATGGTCTACATGTGGGTTTACGGGAGTGTGGATGAAGGCTCCCGCTGGCGAAGGATTGCCCACAACTAGGACTCCCCACTCAAGGGTTCGAGCGACCAAGTGAGCGCACCTTTTTTTATACCTTAAGGTACGTGCCAACGAGTTATGGTGTGACTAATTGTCAAATGGATTTCCCATTGTAGATTCCCCAGAGAGAGGGTGGAGCGAACTCTCTTAAATACCCAAGTCTCTTAGGCTCTTATTGATGAGTGGTAATTATATCACTATTTCTCACTCATTTAACCTAATATTTTGTATAGTTTCTTGAGTTTTGTGAATATTTTGATGTGTTTTGTGTTATTTTGTAGATAAATAAAGTTTCAGGACACTCTGGAGGTGATTTGGGCAAAAACAGTGAAAATTGGACGAAAATGGCATTTTGGTAATTTGCCGCATCGCGACGCCAAGACCTTCAGCGTCGCGATGCCTAACGTGCACCGGGTCCGCATGTCAGAATCTGAAAAAAGTTTGACTTTGCTAACATGTGTCGTGCCACGTGTCACCATCACAGCCGATCTGCTAACATGCGCCGTGCCACGTGTCATCATCCTACGGTGCCGCCAGTCGCCATCGCCACGTGTCTCCACATGTCACTCCACGTGATTGGCACATCATCATTTGACCGAGTCAACGTGCCACCTCACCACCACGTCACCATCAGCCAATCACGAAGTGCCACGTGTCTCAATTCTATGGTGCCGACAGTCACTTTGCCACATGTCGCCACGTCAGCATCAATCATTGACTCACTTATCCCTATCTGACACATGGCGAATAAGAATCTGAACCGACCAATCAGAAGCCGCCATGTGTCACAATAATTGAGCCCCAACCACCTTGCCACGTGTCACCTTATCACATTTTCCAGAATCTGCAGCCGACGAACCAGAGCGTGCCACATCGACAGAAGCTGGCATAGCGACGCCAAAGGCTTTGGCGTCGCGACGCTGGAACCCTACCGAGGCCTATAAATGAGCTCGAGATTTCAGTTTCAGTTGTACCATTCTCTCTCACTTCTTTGATGTAAATAGCGAGTTTCTCTCTCTAGTTTCTTTTAGTTTTTAGTTTGTAAATAATTTTAATTACGTTTTGTAATAATAGTAATTTACTTTCTTACTTTTTACAGTTTTTACTATTCACCATGAGGAGGTAACTTCCCCAGCTAGGGTGTGAAAGGTAATTCTTTTACTGTTACTATTTAGATTAATCACCATTAAAAATAATATATTCACTATTTAAAATATTGACTTAATGAGGATACCGCCAGATTGGTCGGTTGGTAATTCATCTTAATCTGGTTTAAACCTGACTAATCAAGGATACCGCCATATGGTCGGTTGGTAATTAAATTTTCTTACCGCCTTTATGACAGGTTTATTTTGGTTCCGCCTTTATGGCTGGTTGGACTTAATTTGACTTAATCAGGTTAAAGTTGATCCTTTTACCTTAGCATTTTTACTTTATGTCTTTTACTTTTAAGTTTTTACTAGCCCTAGTTATGTGTTAGTTATCTGGGGTTGTGATGATTTCTAATATCACCGGCTTATAAGGGGTTATTTTATAGTTTGTGTAATTTAAAGGTTTACTTATTAAGTCTTAAGCTTAATGCTTCTTGTTGTCTGATCACCAATAAGATTAATATGGTAAATCTAAAATGAACTAGACATAGGGATTTTAGGTTTCAGCCTTAGACTTAATAGCCCACGATCTTCCTTGAGGATAGATAACCCTTTAATAGATTTCCTTACAGGATAGACATTACCTGTCGTGGCGGGGGTAGCCATAATTGGAACTTAAACTTAATGAATCCAGATAATTTGTTTGACATAGACATATGGTTCAATTGGGTTAAACTGGGTATTTGCGTCTGACCATCGACAGAGGCTTTCGCATAACTTCGTGTTCCAAGTTAGTAAACCGATTTATTACACAAACATAAAATAATCACTTCATCTTTTAAAATATATTAGAAGGATTCATAACCCTATATCTTTGTGTCTTTTGTTATTTTCCTTAGTATTTTCTTTTGTCTTTTTATTTATTTAGCAAATCTACAATCAACTAAAACAATCAAGCAATCATTTTTTCACCCTCAATTAGATATTTGTAAATAAATAGATTCAATAATTAATAACAACAGTAGGAATTAAGTCCTCGTGGGATTGATATTTTTATACTACTTAAACGATACGTGCGCTTGCGTTATACGTGTGTGTTTTCACTTATCGCCTTGGTGACAGGAATAAACAACAAGTCCTCCAAATTAGTCTGTCACAACGAGCTACGGGTAATGATTACCTAGGTGCATTCACAGCTTTTCCTTATAGAAAGGTAGTGAATGAAGAAAGGCACCAAACCATTACCTAGCCTTAATAATGCCTTTGATTAAACCCCCTCAACCCACTATAGACGCGGTTAACTAAAGCACAAATCATAA
The DNA here is from genome assembly GCA_019454045.1 of Zanthoxylum bungeanum. Classification (NCBI taxonomy): domain Eukaryota; kingdom Viridiplantae; phylum Streptophyta; class Magnoliopsida; order Sapindales; family Rutaceae; genus Zanthoxylum; species Zanthoxylum bungeanum. The sequence goes on from SKCR01041513.1 coordinate 22,535, forward strand.
TCACTACAAGATATTATTTCGGGGCCAATTCTTTATCCCCAGTGGAGTCGCCAGATTGTAGAACATAGAAATCGGCGACGCTGTTCCAGGCTCGTGGCCCGGTCGGGAGTACGGAGTAGACCACGGGGGAACTAAACCGGAGAAATAACATGGAGTCGCCACCCGGTGTGAACCGGGAAAATGATTGAAGGCCGCACTCACCCCTCGCAAGGAATACCTCAAACCGTTGGGTTCAGAATGGTCTCTTACTTATGCCACTTGTAATGATATGATTTGTGCAATAATCTAACCAAGCCTAAGCAACATATATTTCCAAGGGTAATCTATTCCTAAGTTCGTATGTATAAAATAAATCATCATAACGGCAAACATACGATATCACACAATAATCTCATGAACATGTTGAATCATCAAACACGAAAAATAAATAACAACTTAAACATAAATGTAAATTGAATGCCTACTGCGAAAGAAGATAACCAAATCATGCATAGAGGAATAACGTACTAACAGCTAAATCATGCTTAAGAACCAATTAACATACTAACAACCTAATCATGCTTGAACACCATCTCACGAACACATCAATTAGATAAATGTGGGAATACAAATAGATGATAACAGTAAAAGTATCAATAATGGAATGGTCTGATTAATTACATGATACAAGAGGAATCACCCAAGAAGTAATTATACAGGAAATATGATGAAAAGGAATCAGTTCAGTGTATGTGTGTTCGTGTAGCGTTTGAAAACGCGTTCGAACGGTAAACAGAAGGTTCACATTCATATAGCGTTCGAGAACGCGTTCGAACGGGACAAGACCTGATGCATGATAAAACAAAACGCATGCGCGTTTGAGTGGCATTCGTAAACACGTTCGAACAGATTGAGACATAATGCATACGTTCGTGTAGCGTTCGGAAACACGTTCAAACGAGATTACCAAAATGGCATATTAAATGACACAAACACATGCATGGATAAACAAATACAAAATGTAGGACCTCGTGTGCCCGATTGAAACACATTTCACATTTAATCGAGTGTACCTCATCCGGCACGACAAAATATCGTGGTAAAGGTAGCCTTCAGGAATTTCCCTCGAATAGAGGACATTTAATCCACCCTAGTTAGCCCATGCACACTAGAATGCAATGCATGCATGAATAAAGCAATGATATGCAAAGGGTAAATGACATAATAAAAGGCGCGGCAAAACATCATGGTAAAGGAAGCCTTCAGGCATTTCCCTCGAATAGAGGACCTTTAATCCACCCTAGTTAGCCCATGCACATTATATTACAATGCATACAAATGAATGAGACGATAATATGGAACTCTGTATGTCCGATTAAACATATCTCACATTCAATCAAACATACTTCGTTTGGTGCGGTAAAACATCGTGGTAAAGGTTGCCTTTACTCATTTCCCTCGAATAGAGGACCTTTAATCCACCCTAGTTAGCCCATGCGCATTATGTCACAATGCATAGAAAGTAAAGACAATAATATAGAACATCATATACTCGATTAAACATATCTCACATTCAATCAAACATACTTCGTCCGGATCTGCAAAGTATTATCGTAAAGGTAGCCTTTTAGACTTTTCTTCCATCAAATAGAGAACCTTTAGACCGAAATACTAAGCCCATGTGCACTATATCATCAATAAACAAGCAAGTAACGTGCAGAATGTAAAAGACATAATATAAAATGCGAATAATAGACGAACAAGATACAAAACCAAAGTGAAACATGTGTCGTTTGCTTAAGTGGTATGTGGAGTTGTTTCCCAAGTATAGACCGCACTACCGTCCATTCGGATTCGGCTACAGAATTTACGTTTGGGTTTCCTTCCTATATACCGCAAGAGACGACACATTTTCCCATCCATTCATAGGCCACAACATGCATCCACAAGCGACTCTCATGCGAAGAAAATAAAAAAAAATAATTAAAAGATGAATGAAAATAAATAAGAAAAGTGCCATCAGGTCAAACCTTTTAAATCGTCTCTCGGAAGTACGGTACACGATCGTCAGAAGGGTTGATACTCCGCAACTCCTCCTGTTCACTGGTTCAACATTTTCCTTCGTTGTTTCGCTGTTTGGGCTGTTGTTTTCACTCTGTTTCACTACTATTTTCACTGTATTTTCTGGTCACTATTTTACGGTATTCGGGGACTATTTTTGGGCTGTTTTGTGCAGTAATAGGGCTGCTATTTTGTGCGGTTTTAAGGTTGAAAACTGGACTGTTTACAGAGGTTATTTATGGCAGTTAAGGGGCTGTGTTGTGAGGGGACTTGCAGCAGTTAAGGGGCTGTGTTGTGCAGGTATATGCAGTAGTGGATGGGCTGTTTGCAGAGGGTATTTGTGGGGGCTATATGCGTGCAGTGAAAGGGTATTTTTGGGGGCTGTATGCGTTTTAGGGCTTGTTGTTGGACGACAATGTGGGACTGTTTTCTATGCTTTGGGCGTGAGAATGAGCTGACTTCATGCAGTGTTTTAGGCACGTGTGTGAGGGCAGTTTCAAGGGCTATTAGCGTGGAAAGAGGGCGCATTTTGAGGGCAGTGTTTTAGACGTGAATGGTAGTGTGTTTTTTAGGGCTTTGGGCGTGAGCTGCAGTGTATGTTTGAGGGTTGGTTGATGAGGTCTTTGTGTCGAGAGAGAGGAGTGGGAGCGTGGCTTCAACGTGGGGTTTGTGTGGTTTCTCGGTGTGGCCCTGGTTAGGGCTGTGTGCGTTGAAGTGGCAGATTAAGGCTATGGGGGCAGTTACGTAAGAGGCAGTGTGAAGCAAGGGACGTGAGGCAAGGCTGGTTAGGGGGGTTGATTTGCGTTGATTTTGAAGGAGCAATGGCGTGTTGTCGTGAGGCAGTGGAGTATTTTCTTCTGGTTATGAGGTGTTGTGCGTGAAGGAGAGAGAGAGAAGAGGAGAGAGATAGGGCGTGTGATTCGGGTTCATTTGTTTTATTTTTGTTTTTGGACGTGTGGTGTAAAGGGCGTGGTCTCTTTTAGGGTTTAGTTTTTGTTATATTTTATAGTAGATGTATTAGGGTTAGGGTTGTGCATGGGTCTTGAAAAGGAAAAAAATCAAGTAAATTGGGGATGGATTTAATTAGTTTAAAAAATGGAAAGTATAATTGTGTTTTGGTGGGGAATATATTTAAATTGGTAGGTGAATTATTTAATTTTGGAATGATTTGCTTAATTGGATTTAATTTAATTTTAATTGGTTTTAATTTAAATTAATTTAATTTGTGACATGTTTTTTAAATGGTTTAATTATTTTGGATTGGGCTTGGGGCCGAGGCTAAGTTTTAAAACAGAGGTCCAACAAGCGAACCCGCAGCTAAACAAACGAATTAAATCCACTAAGGTGCCAATCTCTTACTTTTCCCTTCCGACGTCCGTTTCCCGCGACTTCCACAACTTAAGAGGTAGTGTCTCCGTGTGAGACTCATCATCGGGACTTACATGCAAAAATACAGTGCCTACAAATATGAATAAATTATTCATATTAGATATTGAATAATTTATTTGGTATTTTGAAAAAGTTTTAAAATATGATTTCGTCTGAACCGCGCTTCCGCTGCGCCTCATCGCCCAAAACCCCAACAAAAATGGTATCAGCGCGGGTCTGATGCTTCATCTATTACATTATTCATGCTTGATATTTGATAGATAATCCAATTTTAATGTTCACACATGCTATTAATCTAGATATGTTTCTTAACTGTTCGGTTCTACGCTAACCAATATGTAACGAAAATTTAATTGTTAGATTAAGTTATGTGTTCTAAGGTAGAACTGAAATATTTAGAAAATGATTTAGATTAAAATTCTGCATTTGATGTAGATTATAACTTCCACAGGAGACTCCTCGCTTTTAAATATGGATGTAAAGTAACATGTATTGGATACATGTTTCTTTGTCTGTCTTGTCAGTACGGTTTGTGAGTATTTTTCTATAACTGCATCCGAGATCGTGCCAAAGCTGTGAGGGTGTAGGTTATAGAATCATTATCCATACCGATTGTATATTGATACTGGACAAATTCAAATGAATATGGAAATCCTGAACGTGCCAAAGCTGTCAGGACTACACCGGTAGCTTGAGTTTGTGATTGACAAGTGTAGCTTTGATAGCCTCCCTGTAAACGTGCCAAAGTTGTCACAGCGAGAAACGGTCAGGACCAAAACCAGGAGTCACTGGTGAGTGATTGACAAAGAGTTGTCTACCTAATGAATATACGTAGGTGAGATCGTGCCAAAGCTGTGAGTCGAAATATATTCATGGGATCCTACTCTCACTATAGAATTCGATTTAATTATTGAATTCCCGTTGTCCATTGGGGATTACAGTATTACGTAAAGTAGTGGGAGACATTATTGGGTTAAAAATCCATAACTTAAGCAGTGCGTAATTTTATGGAATTTACTGCTTTCGTTTTCCTTATATTCAATATTGTTTATAGTTTTTTGCTTCTAATCCACTGCATAGCTTATTACTTGAATAGGTTTTCTGACTTTATTTATGGTTGCGTAGTTCTAAAATAGGTTCTAGAAAGACAGTAGACTTAGATACTGTTAGATTAGTTGAAACCATCAGGAACTGTTGTTCCGATTTTCTTGAAAATCAAGATGGCTTGTGACCTAGTTTCTAAGTCACGATTAGGTAATCTAAATAGATATCTGGTTTAGGGTATAATAATCTTGAAAGAATTGTTTCTGATGTAATAAGAATTGACTTGAATAGTTCATGTCTCGAGATTCTTGACTAGCATTAAGAAAAACCCTTTAGTATTTGTTTGTATTATAATGACGTTTCTTGGCTTTAGTGACTTTTAGAAATCACGTGTCTGACACAATTTGCTAATCAATTATTTTCAATCGTTGTGAATAATTGAACGAAAATTATAAAGCTTAAGAAATGAGATGCGTATAGTTGTGTATAGAGAATATCGATTCTCACAATACGACAACTGTAGGTATTGGAGACCGGATCTCCCGTCTAGTTATTTAAAATAATGATCAACAACTATTTTGATATTTGATATCAGAACTTGTGACTATTGAATAGTTACATGTTCTGTATAAACAGTTGTTACATATTTTAATATGACTAGTAGTGTCATTAATGAAAGATAAGCATTAAGAAAAATATTCGGTAGAGTAAATAATTGAGAACTGATGAGCGAAAAATATATCAATATTTACCACATCTTTTACCTAATATTTTGTTTAGTTTCTCGGGTTTGATGAATATTTTGATGTGTTTTTATGTGTTTTACAGATATATAAAGTATTGGGACTTAATGGAATCAACTCGGGGCTAAAACGATGAAACCCGGAGCAAAAAATGGCGAAAACAGAAATTTATTATACGCGTCACGAAGTGCAGTCCTAAATTCCAATTTTGCTCAAGTTTGGTATTTTGGCCATAACTTTTTCATCTGATATCCGATTAAGCTGATTCAAGTGCCAGATTAAAGAAGACACAAAGATCTAAAACTTTGAAGATTTAAATATTTTCTAAATCTTAAGTTGGAAGACCAAAATTGATGAATAATATAGTATATTTTGTGTAATTACTATAGTCATTTTCAACATGTTTGGTGGAGGATTTGTTGCCATGTTTGATACCATGTTTGGTGCCATGTTTGATGCCATGTTTGGTGCCATATTTGGTGGAGCAATTAGTGGAGAAATTGGTGGAAGCCTTTAGATTTTCCTATAAATACCAAGCTAAACTTTGTAATTTTTTCATGCTTTCATTGGAGGAATTTCTCCATGAAAACCTAAGAGAAAGTGTTTTGTATATTTATTTAAGTTTTCTTGTATTTTCTTTTTATTTAATTAATAAAATTTTATGTGTTTTCATTTACAGCATGAGCAGGTAATCTCATTCTGCTGGGGTGAAGAGGTAAGACTTTGAATATAATAAATTAGATTAATCTCCCTTATTTTAATAAAAATTTGGATTAATTAGTTACCGCCTATATGGCCGATTTATGTGAAAACCTTATTTACCGCCTATATGGTCGATTTTTCATTTCAGACGTAGTTTCCGCCTATATGGTCGATTTTTTATTTACCGCTTGCGTTATACGTGTGTGATTACGCCGGTCAAGTTTTTGGCGCCGTTTCCGGTAAATTATTTATCTTTCACTATTAGTTTTGAGGTTAGATACATTTACTTGCATCTAATTTCTTTTTACTTATTGTTTTTGTTTTCTTATGTTTCAGGTTCTCATACACTACATGAGACGAATCAGAAGCTTTGAAATCTGACTGCTTGACCCAGAGATTGAAAGAACTATCAGACAGTTGAGAAGGGAAAGGCGAGAAGGGTAAGAATCAATTGTTAACATGGAGCCTGAACCTTTAGAAGTTGCACCACCAATTCCTATTCGAGATAGAACCATTCCGGTGGTTGACTGTTTCATTTCCTGTATTGTACTTCCTCCCTTACCAGCAAATACGTGTGACGTCAAAACATGTATTCAGATGATTCAGCAGTTAATTCAGTTTGGGGGGAATGCAACTGAAGATCCTAATGCCCACATCAGCAACTTCCTAGAAGTTTGCGGCACTTTCAATTACAACCGAGCAGCTGAAGAAGCAATGAGACTGCATGTTTTCCCATATTCCTTTAAAGATAGAGCTAAGGCTTGGCTACATTCACTACTAGCAGATTCCATCATAACTTATGAACACTCTAGCCACTAAATTCCTTGCAAAATACTTTCCACCAGCCAGAACTGCAAATCTGAGGAATGACATCACATCCTTTGTGCAACATGACTCAGAATCTCTCTGCGAAGCTTGGGAAATATACAAGGATTTACTCAGAAAATGTCCTCACCATGAGATTGCAACGTGGCTACAAGTCCAAACTTTCTATAATGGATTTTCTGGACTGATGAGAACCACAATTGATGCTGCTGCTGGAGGAGCTTTGATGGCAAAAGGAGAAGATGAAGCAGAAGACTTAATCGAAGAAATGGCTAACAACAATTCCTTGTGGCCAATAGAAATGAGCATGATTCAAAGAATTACAGGAATTTATGAAGTTGGAGCCAACACAGTAGTGAATACCAAGCTGGATCAGATATGCAAATGTCTGGACACACTTAGCACGCAAGTTTTAAACATCACCGGATCCACAAGTTCACCATATGGAGGAGCACCAGAGCCAAACCAACAAGAATAGACGGTGAATTAATATCAATAGACAGGGGAACAATCCATATGTTGGACAATTATGACCCATAGCGTCACTATTTGTACATATCATGGTGTTGTTGTACAAATTAACAATGTGACAAAGGAGATTGCACTCTTATCATTTGTGATTAGATCACTTAGATATATAAAATGATAGGAGGTCCCTGTGATTTGTTCCTGGATTGAGAATTATATGAGACAGTATCAATCCACGAAGGATAAATCATTAAATATCCCTAGTCAGAGTATTATCGAGATTGGACATCGATGAATACGTAAAAGACTAGTATTACACTTGTGCGCGTTGTGAGGGCACAACAGCATAGTTCTCATATATTTGGGTATAGGATACTCATGCAAGTGTAATAGGAGGTTGTGTTTCACCGATGGTACGGGAAACAACTTCATTTTGGATAAGACCCCCTCGAAATTCCATTGGTAGTATGACTATGTGTCTATGGAAGTCCGAAATCAGGGTAGGTGTATTTGGTTTTAACTTGAAACTTGCACCGCTAATACTTGCGACAATCAATATACTTTGGTTGCGGTCGTCCAGGGCTTTAAAAGGTTCTGTGTACGCCAATGCTGGGTATATTGAGAATCGTAGTGTGTTGGGTGTGATGTCAAGATGGAAGTGTCACTCCATTGATATGGAGATGATGATCACGCAGGGATACATAACTGGTTCTCTATAAAGGTTGCAACCGTCGGGATAATATGACTTGGTCATGATTATCCGATATTAAGGAGACTAGTTACTTGTTATCCGATATATGCTTCGTACGGGGCAGACACTGTACCAGCCCCAGGCCTTGCATGTGATCATCCGATACTGGATAGAAATACGCAATACTACGTATACTACGCCTGATATAGATCCTTTATTCCTGTAAGGATATTTCCGGAGAATTGGGTAGGCATGGCGCTTTGCTAGAGGCCAACCTTGTCTTGTAAATCGGTATTAATGTAGTACGAGGTACTTACGTGTTCGGATAGTCCGACGACCGAATTTACTGCCAACATATCCGGGGATCTCATGGGTCGCTTCCCAAAGTTTCACCGATGACGTATGACTCGCACTTTTAATTAATATGGGATTAATTGGATGAGGGAGAAAATTAGTCTGGGATTAATAGCGGAGATATTTTATCTGGGATAAAATATTAATTAAAGAGAGATAACGATTAATTTGGAATTAATCGGTAAATTAATATATTCGATATATTAAACGAGATTGGATTTCGACGCGGAATTAAAATTAGATTTTAATTCGGGCGAACGAATTAATTTAGAATTAATTCGTTAGCGAAGTGAATAGTGATTTCGCTAGGCGTAATCATTTAATTACGACGCAACGGGAAATTCGTTGACCAGCGTAAACACACACGTATAACGCAAGCGCACATATCGTTCAAGTAGTATAAAAATATCGATCCCACGATGACTTAATTTCTACTGTTGTTATTAATTATTGATACTATTTATTTACAAATATCTAATTGAGGGAGAAGAGAATGATTGCTTGATTGATTTGGTTGATTGTAGATTTTCTAAATAAATAAATAAATAAAAAGACAAAAGAAAATATTAAAGAAAATAACAAAAGACACAAAGATCTAGGGTTGTGAATCCTTCTAATATCTTTTAAAAGATGAAGTGATTATTTTATGTTTGTGTAATAAATCAGTTTACTAACCTAGAACACTAAATTATGCAAAAGCCTTTGTCGATGGTCAGACGCAAATACCCAGTTTAACCCAATTGAACCATATGTCTATGTCAACCAAATTATCTGGATTCATTAAGTTTAAGTTCCAATTATGGCTACCCCCGCCCGACAAGTATATGTCTATCCTGTAAGGAAATCTATTAAAGGGTTATCTATCCTCAAGGAAGATCGTGGGCTATTAAGTCTAAGGCTGAAACCTAAAATCCCTATGTCTAGTTCATTTTAGATTTACCACATCAATCTTATTGGTGATCAGACAACAAGAAGCATTAAGCTTAAGACTTAATAAGTAAACCTTTAAATTACCCAAACTATAAAATAACCCCTTATAAACCGGTGATATTAGAATTCATCACAACCCCAGATAACTAACACATAACTAGGGCTAGTAAAAAATTAAAAGTAAAAGACATAAAGTAAAAGCTGAAAAGTAAAATAAAATAAAATGCTAAGGTAAAATGAATTACTTTTACTATTTACTATTTTAGATATCTCCCATAAAATAATATATAAACTTGTGATAATATTACCAACCGATCAATCTGGCGGTATCCTTTATTAGTCAGGTTTAAACCAGATTAAAATGAATTACCAACCGACCAATCTGGCGGTATCCTTTTTAAGTCAATATTTTAAATAGTGAATATATTATCTTTAAGGGAGATTAATCTAAATAGTACCAGTAAAAGAATTACATTTCACCCTAGCTGGGGAAGTTACCTCCTCATGGTGAATAGTAAAAACTGTAAAAAGTAAAAAAGTAAATTACTATATTAAAAAAACGTAATTAAAATTATTTATAAAACTAAAAACTAAAAAAAAACTAAAAACTAAAAGAAACTAGAGAGAGAAACTCTCTCTACATCAAAGAGATGAGAGAGAGTGGTGCTACTAAAACTGAAATTTGAAGCTCTATTTATAGGCCCTGGTAGGCTTCCAGGGTCGTGACGCCAAGGACTTTGGCGTCGCTACGCCAGCTTCTGTCGACGTGGCATGCTCTGGTTCGTCGGTTTACAGATTCTGGATAAGATGATAAAGTGACACGTGGCAGAGTGGTTGGGCTTCAATTATTGTGACACATGGCGGCTTCTGATTGGTCGATGAGATTCTTATCCGCCACGTGTCAGATAAGGATTAGATAGCCAATAATTGATGCTGACGTGGCAATGACGTGGCGGTGAGTGGGAAAGAGACTGTCGGAACCGTAGGATTGCGACACGTGGCACTTCCTGATTAGCTGATGATGATGTGGCGGTGAGGTGGTAGTTTGACTTGGTCAACCTGGTGATGCGGCTAATGATGTGGCAATGATGTGGAGTGACACGTGGCACACGTGGTGATGATGACTGTCGGCACCGTAGGATGTACTTGTTTGACTTTTGAAATCAAATAAAGGTATATGTTAATTGATTTTAGAAATCAATTTATCAATTACACAAAACTTATTCTCTCTCTTTCTTCTTCACTCCCTCTCTCACGCCATTTTCTATTTTTGCTGGGCTGAAACCGAAAATAATGGGAAGCAAAGTGGTGAGATTTGTGGCAAATTTCTAGAGACCTAGCACTCCGAGAGACATGCGAAGGTGATAGGGAAGTCCACCCATGAGCCGGGAATCGTTCGACGAAGCTTGGAACTTGAATTCTTGAAGAGGAAGGCCGAAACCAGTGAGCTGCTATTGCCCACTGCCGAGCAGTCCATGGAGGTAGAAATCGAGTTTTGTTGTCCTCCGCGTCGCTCAACCGATCGATGTGAGTATTCCGTAACTCCCTCGAATATATTCACTTATGTTTCATGCTTTATTATTGATCTTGGGATGCTTAGAATCTCCAACAATGGTATCAAGAGCATGGTTAAAAGCATGAAAAAGTTTAGGGTTAAAATTTGGGTAAATTGATTTTGAGCATGTTTAAATGAAATTGGATGATTTTGTATGCTTAATTGATGTTGATTGGATCAATTTCAAGAAATTGTGAATCGATCATTTTTCCCCAAATTTTTGAGTTGGCCGAATATGTTGAGCCCTATAATGTCTTGGGATTTTTGATTTTTGATCATTGTATGTGTTGGAAATCATTCGGGAATATGATTTAATGTCGATTGTGGAATTAATTGGATTGAATTCGAATCGGACGTAAAATCCCCAAATTGCCGAGAATGATATAGCATGAAAATGGGTTTGATTTTTGTTAAATTGTGTTGGACATGATTTAATGATGAAGAGCATGATTAATTAGGCTAATTGATGTTTTAGGAATGTTAATTGGATAATTAATTGTGTAATGCACTTTAGGTAATTAAATTGGAAATTTGGAATTTGGCAATTTAATTGAATTGGGCTAATTTTGGAAATTGGGCTTGAAATGTTGTAAATTGGCTTATTGGGATTTGTTGTACAAAGTTGGGTTAAGGCAAATTGGATTGGATCCAATTGGGCCCAAAACCGCATCCATAAAGCCCAAATGTGACAAACAGACCTTTAAAGTTTAATTGGGCCTAATGGGCCAAGATTGATTTCTAGGCTTATGGGGTAACTCCCGGATTGAATTTTGGTTATTCGGTTTGACCCGAGTTGACCAAAAGTCCACACCTTAAGAAATTAATTAAAAGTCCATTAGACTTTAATTAAATTAACGTTGGACGTTAATCGGGCTTTGAGACCCGTTGCGATTAAATTTGGAATTTAAGTCGTAAAGGTTCGTTAATAAAGTGTAGTATTTAATTTGGAATTAAATAGTGAATTAGTATTAAATAAAAATTGAATTGGATTGAATTGTGTAGTTTAATTTAATTCGAGAATTCGTACTTTGAGTACTTATTCGCAAAACGAGTTTGACTCGAGCAAAATCAAATCGTTGTTTGAACATTGGATGGTCACTAATTATCAGATTAATTAATTTGATTAGATTGATTGATAACATGCTTGTGTTAATACATGGTTGCGATGCATGAATAATGTATATCGGATGGATATTAGATGGGTGGGACAATTTTAGAAATTGTTGTAATAAATTTGATTTATTAATTGGACCTGTGTGTCCAGCCTTATACCTCCATATTCTTTGTATTCTCTTCTCACATATTCCCCTCAATGTAAATGAGGTTTCTTTAGAAGTGTAGTGTAACGGGTAGAAGTGATACATGTGCTAGCGGGAGAGAGAAATGGAGAGATTTGATCTAGGATCAATGTGTAAAGTATCCATCCACATATCATTATTACTTTATCATATGCGCTTTATTATGTGTTTAGAATGCATGTTTAAGGGTGTATGATGATGAGACCTTAACAAAGATAATAAATTGGTTGCCAATTTGCACTCGAAAAAACCTCGCAATAAATTAAGCGTCTTTCCTTCCATTGAGTGATTCTCACTCAAGATCCGAGACTGGCATTGGCTTGTTGGCCAAAGTCAAGGCCTTTGTCCGTCGAGGATGTGTTTGAATCACAAGAGCTTTGTTCTATATTGGTGTATTTTCCAAGTACTGGTTTGTTGGCCAAAGTCAAGACCACTTCTTGTCCATCGACATTGATTACGAAGCTTTCCATGGTCAATGGGTCGCGCTTAACTAGGATCACTAAGTTTGTTGTGCCAAAGCCAAAGCTTAGTTGATTCAGAGGAAAAAGGTTAGGTAATACATTGGATGTATTGACATATATAAGATATATGTTTCGGACTTGGATGTCCCCCTACCGGATCTAGGAATTGGATTGGATCCAATCGATCTTAGAGATCTACCTAGTTAATTATCATACAATTTGTTGGCCAAAGTCAAGATTGTGTGATATTTAACGGGATCCTAGACCACTAGGAAACACGGTTTTCCGAGTACTCGACAGAGGGTTAGAGGCTCGCCGAAAAATAGTGGGAGGCGAGAATTGAATTTGCAATATTCGTTTAATTACTTGCCATACGTGCTCAAACAAATATCATTCGTCATTATAAATTAAATGTTAGTTCGACTAATATTTAAATGTTGTTTTAATAAATAGTTGGACTATATTCAAACTATTCATTTATAGTTGATTTTATAATTGGATTATAGTAATCAATATAATTGATTTTAATCTATTAAATATAGTTGATTAAATAGTTGGACTATTATAATCAAGATAAAATTGAAAGATTGACATTTAAAACATAATCCTAAGGAAAATGTATTTAAATGGCTTAATTTTCAAATTGGGAATAATTTTAGGATGGTCCTGGAAATTAATAAGTTACTTTATTTGATAAAATAACATATTATGCCTAAGCCCAGAGTTAAGCAAATAGTAGAGCATAATCTTTGGAAGATTTATGTGATGATAACTTTAGTGCTTAATCCATTATGCTTGTCGCAGTAGACTCCTTAATTTCTTAATCAGAAATAAGGATTAGATCCTTAAAGTATGATAATGAAATTGAAGGATCTTCATAAATCTATACTTAGATTTTAGAAATACTAATATTGCAATAGTAAACTCTTGGAGAGTTAATGACTATTCTCAAGGAGACAAAGTCAAAGTTTGCAATTAGGCAAGTAGCGCAAGGCGCACCTTACTTGGATATTCTAGAAGGCCAAGACTTGGCCAAAGGCTTCTGGAATATGAAAAGGGCAAAGGCAAAATCATTATAATCTTCTAGGAAGATAAATGACATATCCCAAAATGTCTGCTTAAATATGGCAAACGGGATCGCAGAAGCGTGACTGCTGTTTGGACAAAGCAGACATTAATGAATTGAATACGAGCAAGGCTTTGACTTCAAATATGTTTGTCATAAATATGTTCACTACTAGTATTAAAATTGGATTTTTAGATACTTAGTGTGATATATATATACTGATGTTCAGAATCTGCTATGAGCAGGATACTGACTTCAGATGAGATTTATCTGCGAATTGGAAACGGGACGAAATTCGCTGTTTCGACCGTAGATACCTAATTTAGGAACTACCCTAACGGGGTTTGTACTTAAATTAGGAAACTGTTATAATGTAACTAGTTTGACTAGATACATTATCTCTATATCAGTGTTCAACCCGCTGCGGGTGAACCTTTATATTCTAGAACACTAAAATGTTTTATTTTATAAAGATGATATTGAGATATACACATTAGATGTGAATAACAACATTTATATTTTGAATATAAATAAATCTCAAACATATAATGACAAATAATAGCTCAAACTGATTTGATCAGAAGAAACTGATGTGGCATTATTGTCTGGGACACAATCAAACAAGACTCGTATATCCACACTTTCGAAGAGTGGGTACTTGGACTGATTTGATTCTACTCAAATAAAGTCTACGAATCTAGTTTAATGAGCAATGTGCCTAAAACACATTTACTTGGTAAAAGTGTAAATGCCACCAATCTGTTAGCCCTAGTTCATAATGAAGCAAGTGGGCCCATGTCTAGCTAGGCTAGAGGTGGATATGAATATTTCATGACCTTTACGGATGTGGCATCGCGTTATGATTATGTGTTTCTTTTGAAGAACACAAATCGGAAACTTTAAGTTTCAACACAAAATAGACAAACAGATCGGCGAAAGTATTAAGCTGTCACGGTAAGACCGTAATGGAAAATACTTAAGCAATAAGTTTCTGATATACTTGAAAGATTATAGTATTCTTGCAAATGAGGACTCCTCCCGGAACACGTCAAAGTGACTGTGTGTCCGAAATGAGTAACCGGATTTTGTTGGACATGATAAGGTTAATCATGAGTCGCTCTGAGCTACCATTTCCTTCAACGGATAAGCATAAACAGTGCAGAACTTATTTAGAATAAGGTTCCATAATAATCTGTTTGACAGACATCATATTAGATATGAACAGGAAAGAAACCGGGTTTCACATTCCAGAATTTTTGGGTATGCCAGGTATCTGTTTGGATGATACCAAACAAGAACCCAAATTGGATAAGTGCCAATTGTAGGTTATCCTAGGGATACCAAAGTATAGTACTTATACAACTCACTTGAGAACAATTAGATTGTTGCTCACCATGCGGTTTTCCTAAGAGGAATACCGATATGCAGTGGTAAGTGGGATGATGGTAAAACTCGATGAAAATCGGAGTAATACTATTCCAGGCACCGATTCCTAATGGAACATAAATAGTTCATCAAGGATGAAACTATACCATAATCTTCGAATACACAAGAACCGCGTAAGTCGGAGAGAGTCAGAAAACAACCTGGGTTATGGGTTTCTGATCTCACCTCATAAATATGTTAATCTTTTAAGGTATACCAACTGACTACGTATGAGGAAGTGATACAAGGTATCGACTCCATAATCATGACAAAGTGTCATGAGTCCGAAATGGATTCCATGTATATCAACTATGTTTGGAGACTAGTTGATATACCACAAGGCATTGTGTCTATTGGTACTATAAGTCTTCAAGGAAGACATACATGGATGGCAACATACCAACGTATAAAGCTAGGCTTTTAGCGGAAAGGTTTCGTTATCAATATTGTGTAAATTTCGATTCAACCTTTTACCTGTTGCCACGGTAAATCCATTTGGATAATGCTTGCTAAAGCTGCATGTTTCATGTGTGAAATATGTCAGCTTTACGGGAAAATCGCTTTCCTGAAAAGGAAACCTTTTGGGAGGATGTTTACAACATCCTGTCGATTTTGTCGTACCAAAACTAGCAAACAAGGTTTGCAGGTTATTCGATCCATGTTTGGATTGAAGCAAGCATAGAATTCTTGGAATTATCGTTTTGATGTAATCATAATAGTTTATGATTTAATTCAAAACGAAATGATTCTTGTGTATATAAGAGGGTTAGTGGGAGCGCACTGCCAATGGCTGTCCTATAAATAATGATAATATGTCATTTCTTGGAAATGATATTCCCATAAACAATCGGTGAAAGCTTGGCTTTCAAGAAAACTCTCCATGAAACCGTACATTGAAAAAAAAAATGTACGTGACCTGGTGTCTCATACGCTTTGAGCATATGGAATCACAAACAGGCCAATCCAAGTGATAGTCACTGGATTGATGTTAAGAACATCCGTTAGTATCTTAGAGAACTAAGGATGCTGTCTTAATCTGTGGAGAAGGAGAACTTGAAGTGACTGGGATCATTGTAGCAAGTTTCATAAACCGATAAGACGACTAAAAGTCACAAACGCTACTATACAGTTTGAATAACGGAACAGTGAGCTGGAAATCTTCCAAGCAAGATACTGTTACCGAATAAACAATAAATGCGGGTTATTGATGCAGCTGAAGCGGCAATAGAAACCTTCTGGGTCGATAACAAATCTAATTAGATTAGATATAATTCTGTTAGCAGCTGAGCTAGGCGTCAGCACAGGCTAAAGAATTAATGGTCTCATCAACGATCCAAATATATACTTCGATATTCATCTGATTCGTTCGGATCATACATCGTAGCGATGTGATGATCGAATAAATCGCATCAGATGATAATCATGTAAATCCGCTGACGAAAGCGTTTTCTCAGCAATTTGAGCCAACCGTACATAGTTCAGGTGTAAGACACTCGAGTGACTGACTATAGGTCAAGTTGGAGATTGTTGGACGATTATGACCCATAGCGTCACTATTTGTACATATCATGGTGTTGTTGTACAAATTAACTATGTGACAAAGGAGATTGCACTCTTATCATTTGTGATTAGATCACCTAGATATATAAATGATATGAGGTCCCTGTGATTTGTTCCTGGATTGAGAATATGAGACAGTATCAATCCACGAAGGATAAATCATTAAATATCCCTAGTCAGAGTATTATCGAGATTGGACATCGATGAATACGTAAAAGACTAGTATTACACTTGTGCGCGTTGTGAGGGCACAACGTCATAGTTCTCATATATTTGGGTATAGGTTACTCATGCAATTGTAATAGGAGATTGTGTTTCACCGATGGTACGGGAAACAGCTTTGCTCTGGATAAGACCCCCTCGGAATTCCATTGGTAGTATGACTATGTGTCTATGGAAGTCCGAAATCAGGGTATGTGTATTTGGTCTTAACCTGAGACTTGCACCGCTAATACTTGCGACAATCAATATACTTTGGTTGCGGTCGTCCAGGGCTTTAACAGGTTCTGTGTACGCCAATGCTGGGTATATTGAGAATCGTAGTGTGTTGGGTGTGATGTCAAGATGGAAGTGTCACTCAAGTCATATGGAGATGATGATCGCGCAGGGTATAGAACTGGTTCTCTATAAAGGTTGCAACCGTCGGGATAATATGACTTGGTCATGATTATCCGATATTAAAGAGACTAGTTACTTGTTATCCGATATATGCTTCGTACGGGGCAGACACTGTACCAGCCCCAGGCCTTGCATGTGATCATCCGATACTGGACAGAAATACGCAATACTACGTATACTACGCCTGATATAGATCCTTTATTCCTGTAAGGATATTTCCGGAGAATTGGGTAGGCATGGCGCTTTGCTAGAGGCCAACCTTGTCTTGTAAATCGGTATAAACGTAGTACGAGGTACTTACGTGTTCGGATAGTCCGACGACCGAATTTACTGCCAACATATCCATGGATCTCATGGGTCGCTTCCCAAAGTTTCACCGATGACGTATGACTCGCACTTTTAATTAATCTGGGATTAATTGGATGAGAGAGAAAATTAGTCTGGGATTAATAGCGGAGATATTTTATCTGGGATAAAATATCAATTAAAGAGAGATAACGATTAATTTGGAATTAATCGGTAAATTAATATATTCGATATATTAAACGTGATTGGATTTCGATGCGGAATTAAAATTAGATTTTAATTCGGGCGAACGAGTTAATTTAGAATTAATTCGTTAGCGACGTGAATAGTGATTTCGCTAGGCGTAATCATTTAATTACGACACAACGGGAAATTCTTTAATTTAGAACTAGCGAACCCGAGCCCGAGATTATTTGCGAGCGCATTCGCATTTCGAATTCGAGTGCGGCACGCAAGTCAAATCAACCGTCAAATCATTAGTCGCATCAAGCGTCAAATCACTTGTCACTTTGAGTGATGTGACATGACAACTTGATTGAGGTGACTTGATGTGTGTGGTTGGATAAGCTTGTACTTGTTTGACTTTTGAAATCAAATAAAGGTATATGTTAATTGATTTTAGAAATCAATTTATCAATTACACAAAACATATTCTCTCTCTTTCTTCTTAATTCCCTCTCTCACGCCATTTTCTGTTTTTGCTGGGCTGAAACCGAAAATAATGGGAAGTAAAGTGGTGAGATTTGTGGCAAATTTCTAGAGAGCTAGCACTCCGAGAGACATGTGAAGGTGATAGGGAAGTCCACCCATGAGCCGGGAATCGTTCGACGAAGCTTGGAGCTTGAATTCTTGAAGAGGAAGGCCGAAACCAGTTAGCTACTACTGCCCACTGCCGAGCAGTCCATGGAGGTAGAAATCGAGTTTTATTGTCCTCCGCGTCGCTCAACCGATCGATGTGAGTATTCCGTAACTCCCTCGAATGTATTCACTTATGTTTCATGCTTTATTATTGATCTTGGGATGCTTAGAATCTCCAACACCATATTCCAACACCTACAATCCAGGGTAGAGGATTCATCTCAATTTTTCATTGAGCAATAACTCAGGGCAAAGGAACAATCCACCACCTGGAATCCAACAGCAAAATAAAGGCCAGTAGTATGAAAAAGAACCAGAAATGAAAGACTGGTTTGCAGAGATGTTCAAAAAGCAATAAGCAAAATACGATGCTATGTTTCAAGCCCAAGCAGCATTCAACCAAAGCCAATCTGCTTCTATAAAGCCACTAGAGAATCAAATTGGACAACTGGCCAATTCTCAAAGTTACATGCACGAGATTCTGATGAATGACGAGTACAAACCCACAGTGGAGCATCAACGGAGACTCAATCCAATCATGAAGGAAATCATGAAGAAAGAAATTATCAAATGGTTAGATACTGGCATCATTTACCCCATTTGAGACAGTAGTTGGGTGAGTCCTATACAGTGTGTGCCGAAGAAAGGAGGAATTACTGTAGTCACAAATGAAAAGAACGAGCTGATTCCACTAAGAACGGTGACTGGATGGAGAGTATGCATGGACTACCGCAAGCTGAACAAAGCAACAAGAAATGACCGTTTTCTGCTGTCATTCACTGACCAGATGCTAGACAGAATGGCGGGACATGAATTCTATTATTTTCTGGACGGATATTCAGGGTACAATCAGATTGCCATCGCTCCAGAAGATCAGGAAAATACCACTTTTACATGTCTGTATGGTACTTTTGCTTTCTGCATGATGCCATTTGGATTATGTAATGCTCATGCTACATTTCAACGTTGCATGATGGCCATCTTCTCAGACATGCTGGAACAGAGTATGGAGGTTTTTATGGATGATTTCTCTGTGTTTGGAGACTCTTTCAACCACTGCTTGTAAAATCTGGAACATGTGTTACAAAGGTGTGAAGATACCAATCTGGTACTCAACTGGGAGAAATTTCACTTAATGGTGCAGAAAGGCATCGTCCTGGGACATGGGATCTCACAAAAGGGAATCGAGGTAGACAAAGCAAATATTGAGACAATTGAAAAATTACCTCCACCAACATCTGTCAAAGGCATTCAGAGTTTTCTCGGACATGCAGGTTTTACATGAGATTTATCAAAGACTTTTCCAAGATTGCAAAACCTCTGTGCAATCTTCTGGAGAATGATGTGCCTTTCAACTTCACTGAAGAATGCCACGAAGCTTTTGAGATCTTGAAACAGAAGCTGGTCTCAGCCCTCATCATAGTAGCACCAGACTGGACCATTCCATTTGAGGTGATGTGTAATGCTCGTTATTTTGTTGTAGGTGCAGTTTTAGGACAACGCAAAGCAAAGATTTTCCACACCATTTATTATTCCAACAGAACTCTAAATGAAGCTCAACTCAACTACACAACCACTGAAAATGAGTTGCTCGCAGTTGTGTTTGCTTTTGACAAATTCCGCTCTTATCTGCTGGGTCCCAAAGTGGTGGTCTACACAGATCATTCAGCAATAAAATACTTAATCACGAAGAAAGATGTCAAACCCAGATTGATTTTGTTGGATACTTCTACTGCAAGAATTTGACGTGGATATCAGAGACATGAAATGGATAGAAAACCAAGTGGCAGATCATTTATCGAGGCTCGAGAATGGAGAAACAACTGGTGAAAAACTGACAATCAAATAAACTTTTCCATATGAACAGTTGTTTGCCATGAAACAGCAGGAAGTCCCTTGGTATGTTGATTATGTCAACTACATAGTGTCAGGAAAATGGCCTTGGAGTGGACAACTCGTCAACGAAAAAATTCTTCAAAGAAGTCAAGCATTATGTCTGGGATGAGCCATACCTGTTCAAATGTTGTGTGCTGATCAATTATTGAGACGTTGTGTTCATATAAGGAGATCACTGTGTTCTGCAGCATTTTCATTCATCACCATACGGTAGACACTTCAGTGGGAATAAAATGCAGCCAAAGTTCTTCAATCAGGTTTGTTCTGGCCCACTGTTTTTTAAGATGTTGCTCTTCAATTGACAGTTGCCAGAGAAACGTGAATATTTCAAAAAGAAATGAATGACCTCTACAAATATCTGAAGTTGAGATATTCGATGTGTAAGGTATTGATTTTATGGACCATTTGTTCCACATTAACGGAAACATTACATCACGTTGCCATGACTACGTCTCCAAATGGGTTGAAGCAATTGCATGCCATCAATGATTCAAAAGTGGTGATAAAATTCCTTAAAAAATAATATTTTCACTCACTTTAGAACACCTCGGGCTATTTGTAGGCACCGCATTTTTGCATATAAGTCCGATAATGAGTCTCACATTGAGACACTGTTGGGGTTGGTGCTCAGAGCGCCAATCCGGACCGTATTTATGTCTGATTCATGAATACGAACATCCCCTTATTCCATAATATTACTTATTTATGGATGCACCTCTTGTTCTTATATACCTATTCGATCTGATTACGATTAGATTGAAACTAAATGTGGTTTAGTGATATGTATATATTAGACAAAGGCCCGATAATATATAATGCAGTACACAGTTACAAAGTTAGTTTGTAATTGACATTGGGAAGTGTCACTGCTATATGAATATTATCAAACATAGTTCCTGGTCAAGATTTGCTAACACGGGTCGGTTAGTCAAATCCGTTGAGACCAGTACATGTCGTATATCGAGACTTGGTCCGATGGTTTATCCCAATGAACCATGAGTCTAGGGAGACTCGTATAGACGTGTAGGTGTTTATAGTGGATAAACACTGAACGGCTCACCGAAGATTCTTAATGGATGGTACGCCAACGTCAATAAGAATCTTCTCGGGTTGAGTAGCATAGTGGTCCTTCGACTTGAGACACCACTGTGGATGTATGAGACATCCTCCACACTTAGATGGCAGTCACGTCACCGATCTATTTAGATCAGACCTCCGCCTGTTCGTTGGGTGTGGATCGATCCTCAGGATATCCTGTGTGTGTCAAGATAGGATCCGTCAGTTCTGTGTACAGAGCATAGGTAGTCCATATATATTTAGCAGTCTGTTAAATCTGTGGCCACAGTATACATCGGAAGTAAGTTCCGTGTTATTTAGAGATTGCTAATAGATACGTCGACGAGATAATACCTATAGAGATTTGACGTTTACATCTATATCTCTGGGATTATCTGGATACCTGTGACGGAGGGATTAGTATGCAATGACCTCGACCTGTATGATTCAGCTAGTTTATCCGTGATCGTCATAATCTACGGGTGGATAGATTATGGACATGAAATTGGATTTCGTGACGGATATACCTGAATCTAGAGAGTCTCAATAATGAAACATACTCGTAGAGCACTAGAGCAACATTTATGAATAATGATGATTATTTATAAATCGTTTAATCGTTAAACGAAAAATACATGCGAACGGGCCGAACCGTCATTTCCTAATTAATGTGTATTTGTATTTAATATATGATATTATTAAATACACATTAATAAATAGTCAAATAAAGGTATTTGACATATATCATCAATATATGTATTTGAGATATTTAAAGTAAATATAATACATATATTTGATATATTTGTATTTAATTAATTATTTAATTATTTAATTGTTAAATGATTAATATAATTAAAATATAAATATATCACCAAATGATAAAGTTAGGAAATGATTATAAGTGTAAATGTTTGACTTTACATTAAAGGAAAAGGTTGTCAAATTGATTTTGACTTCTTAAGATATTTGTTCAAAATTGTTTGAAAAATAAAAATATCTTTTTCCTTTATTTTCTTTTAATTTCGGCCATACACTTAATAATATAAGAGTTATATTTTTCTTAGTTGCATTTGTTGACTTAATTAAATATCTATAAAGTGTTATTAGATATTTTATCAAGTTGATCAAATTAAAGTGAAATGAAAATGAAATTAAATATTTTGTTTTTCCTTTAGTGAAATTCGGCCAAGGCATTCTTGTCCAAGTATATATTGTTTTTCATTTCATTTTATTGTTAACCTAATACACTTTAAAAAAAACTCCATTAATGGAAGCAAAGGAAGCTTGTGAGAAAGAAAGAAGAAATCAAAGAAAGCTTGGATTTTAGTAGTTTTTCCAACTTGCTATTAGAAAGGAAAATGTTCCTTAGGATCTAGGCTTTAACATATGATGTTCTTAGGTTATTTCTTTCTTTATTCCTTGTGTTTTTGTTGATGGAAGTTTTGATGGAAGTGTTGAGCATGTATGATGAAGGAAGGTTGTGACTATTGTAGTTATAAGCTTCTTTTAAGGTTTTGGAAACCATGTTGCTAATCTAGAGTTGTTGACCCACTCTTAGATGACCTAGATTTGATCTTGAGTTGTTTCATTGTGTTGAGACTTTGATTGGATGGAAGAACATGATTGAAGTAGTTGATTTAACCAATTTGGTCTAATTTGTCCAATTTGAAGAAATTGAAAAATTAGGGTTCATGACCAATTCCAAATTTGGGGGTTTTCATATATGTTGTGTATTTTGATGTGTATATGATGCATATAAAGTTTCATGTTGATTGGATTACATCTTGATGTGTTTTGAAGCATGAAATGACAAAGTGCACAAATGGCACCCTATTGGTGCATTCGGCCAAGGATAAAAAATTGGGATTTTTGGTGCTTTTGGTGTTTTGATGTTTTGAACATGCTAAGTTCATCTTAGAAATGATTTAGAATCATTCAAAATTGATTAGATCAATTTCGGACTAAAATGGACAAAATACTAAAGTAAGGGTAATTTGGTAAATTCACTTAAATATGATTTATTTGAATTTTATTTCATAATTTGATTATTGGATAATTAAATAAATATGTTTATTTAATTAATCCGAGAAAAAGTTTTGAAATCGGAAGATACGATCTTCCGCCGCTTCCGCTGCGTTACTCTGATTCAGCCCCTAAAAACCCCTACAAAATGGTATCAGAGGAAGTCTGATTCTAGGCCTCCATAAATGATTAGCTTATTTTATTCAATGTTTAATCATGTTTTCTTGACTTTATACATGCATGTTCTAATTTGATTAGATTTAGGGTGTATGACACTTAATGGAATATCCCCGCTTAATAAGGTTTTAAAAGTAACTAGTATTTGGAATACTTGTTTCTTGGTCCGTCTTGTCAATACGGTTTATAAATATCTTTCGTTGACTACATCCGAGACCGTGCCTCTGCTGTGAGGGTGTAGCTGATAGAAATTTATTTATGCCAAATGTATATTAGATACTAGATAAATTCAAGCGAAAGCGGAATCCTGAACGTGCCCTAGCTGTCAGGGTTACGCAAGTAACTTGAGTTTATCATTGACAAGTTTAACCTTGGTACGTCTCCTTGTGGGCCTGCCTTCGCAGCGACAACGAGAAACGGCCAGGACCGGAACCTTGGAGTCACTAGTGAGTGATTGACAATTAGTTGTCTACCTGTGAATATACGTCGGCGAGACCGTGCCTCTGCTGTGAGTCGAAATATATTCATGGGGTCCTCTTCCCATTATGGAATTCGATTTAATTATTGAATTCTCGTCTTTCCGTTGGGGATTACGGCATTACGTAAAAATAGTGGGAGGCACTGCTAAGTTTAAAATATTCCATAACTTAGGCAGTGTATGTTATTATGGAAATTGCCGCTTGTTTGTTTCCTTATTCTATTAGTATAGATAGAATTAAACTTATTTACTGCACACATATTTTGATATGTTATCTGACTAGACTCTTGGTTGCAGTTATTCTAGAATAGGTTCTAGATACTAATAGACTAGGATATTATTAGATTAGTCTAAACCATCGGGAACTATTGTTCCGATTTTCTTCAAAAATAAAGATGGTTAAGTGACTTAGTTTCTAAGTCATGATAGATAATCTAGATAGATATCCCTTTAGGATATAATACTTTAGAGACAATAGTTTCTTATGCAGTAAGAATTGACTTGAATTAGTTCATGTCTCGAGATTCTTGACTGGCATTTAGAAAGCCCTATTAGGTATTTGTTTATCTAGTAATGACGTTTCTAAGCTTTAATTACCTTTAGAGGTAATGTGTCTGACACAATTTGCTAATCAGTTATTTACAATTGTTGTGAATAGTTGAATGCAAATAGTAAAGCTAAAGAAAGGAGATGCGTATATTTGTGTATAGAAAATATCGATTTTCACAATACTACAACTATAGGTATTGGATACCAGATCTCCCGTCTAGTTATTTGAAATATTGGTTAACGATTGTTTTGATATTTGATATCGGAACTTGCGACTATTGGATAGTCACTTGTTCTTTATAAACAATTGTTACATATTTTATAATAACTAGTAGTGTCATTGACGTAGAGATAAACATTAAGAAAAATTATTCGGTAAAGTAAATAATTTAGAACGGTGCTTTATGAATTTAATCACTTAAGCATTGGATGCTTATTCCGTATGGTAAAGGATGGTTTGATACTAGATCACACCACACATCCTTATCCATTTAATGAATATTGTATTCAGGAAAGTGATTAAGATCTCGTTTAACCAATGATTGTCATTGGACCACCAAATTTATTTAACTGATACATTGGATGTATGTAGTTTTATAAATAATAATTGCTTAAGGTAGTTTTCTTTATTTCGTAACTTAGTTGATGAATTGTCATAACTTAGTTACGTGTTTCTGAAGGAACACATATTGAAAGTCTTGAAAGTATCAAGTACTTTCAATCCGTTCTGATGAAACGTAGATTGAACATTTTTGACTTGTTCAAATATATTCAATCTAAAGGTTTTAGAGAATTCTATCCTCAAAATTCATAACATGTCTTTGAACTGTTCAAAGATCTTTGATACGATCAAACGTATGAATTTAAAGCAATTAGTTCTAAGGTTATTTAGTGAATATGATTCATATTCAATATTATTCTTCCACGATTCCATCTTGATGGAATTGAGTAGTGGGAGCAATCGAATCTTATATGATTTGATTCGTTTGATATTGAATGTTACCGAATTAGTTTCAATACTCTTGGGGTTATACTCCAGTAACACTAATTCATCTCTTTAATTAATGTTCCATTATTTTCTACAGTTGCATATATGATATGTATAGGTAGAAAATTGAATCTTGAAAAGTTTGAGATTTCAATCTTTCTTTTATATAATAGTTATATAATGGAAATTACTTACACCTCGGAGGTATAAGTAAAAGTTTATCGTTTATTCTGTTTAATAGAATATTGTATTCTATTTAATAGAATATCTTTCCTACGATTCTAAGTAATAAAATCGTTTTATTACTTGGTGTGTAACATCAGATGTTAACTATTGTAGAAAAGACTTGACTTATTGAAGTCAAATGTGAGAATGATAAATTATAAATGGAACTATGTAATTAATAAGATGAAACAACCCTTATACATCTTCCGTACAAGTCCAATAGGATAACAGAATCATTCACGAGTATTTGATACTTAATGGTTCCGTTGTTTTCTTATTGAAGAAAAATTATCCTATGACTTTTAATGGAAGCGATATTTGATATCGATTCTGGAAGTTCACCATTGAACCTTAGATCTAAGATTGTTCATAGCTTACTACGATCAAGTTTTGAACTTGATTACGCTTTCATTATGAATTAGTTCATGATATGTGCTAATTGTTTGCACAACGAAGCAATGTGAGCTTATTAAAGGTTTGACCTTTACAGTATGACAGTGAGAAAAGTTATACTCAGCAATCTATTGTAGATTCTGAGAAAACTTATCTCTAGTCACACTAATTGAACAATTAAAGATATATTGGTTAATGTTGATAATAACTGTATATTTTAGCTAAAGAATGCAAAGTGGCGTTTTTGGATGACTTATTCAGATAAGAGATCAGTTGTGATTTCCTTATTTGAAGAGTTCATTCTGAAATGGCCCTAGAGTTTGTGTTCTGCTGAGATCGCAGTTTAGTGTGCTAGCTTATAGAGCCTATTGTAGACTCGGATAAGTCTTCCAGAAATATGTGTTCTCTATTTTTGATATCGTCAGATTGTCTGATCTTGTCAAAGTATATAGAATACATATGTGATTAGAAGGGTTAGTGGGAGCGTACATATTACTTTCTAGGTGTATATCTTAACGACATTGTCATTATTATAGTAATAATGAGATGTTTATGATGGTAAAAGATTTACCTAAGTCTTACTTTTTGATGTTGGTTTCTCTTTACTCCGTGATATAGTCTCTGTATATTTGATATAAAGTTTTATATATGATATGAAACTTGGAGACTTGTGAGATACCCTATTAGTCGTACATTAGATATGATCTAATGAAGGACATAACAAGGCTATCTGTATGACAGTTAGTATAACTGTTCGACAGTTATTGTATGTCTTACATAGTATTCATCTTTCGTAAAGGATGATTCCTTTTTCGAAAGAGATATTGATTAGAATGTCTAAACAATATTATGTATCATTTGATGATGACATAGTGAATACTTTATTATGTGCGATTATCGATGTCGATTTAATCGTAATTGTTACGAGTTATTTTGACATCTTATAGACCATATGATGGATCTTGAAACACGTTCTTTGTGATCTTTGAGATATTAAGAACGAGTTTCTAATTCATGGAGAATATAGTCTGCAACCATTAGGGTCATATTAGTTTTGAGACTAATTATGACGTTAGACAGTCTACGTCATAAAGAGTCACAAAAATGCAGTGGGAGTGTCACGAAGGATTCTACTATTTAGTGGAATCAAATGCAACTTTTGAAGTATTGACTTATGAAGTTGCATAGTGACCTTTTAAAATAGAAGTTTTAATTGGTGTTGTGCTTGCGGTTGTCCTCATAGTATTTTTGGATTTGATCCCTAAATACTTGGACAACTTAGTAGCTGTAGCATAATACTGATATAGCATCCATTTCATATTAATGTATAATTTAGATTCTACAAAATATGAATGATGCTGACTATGGGAAACGATGGAGTTTGTTTGACAAACTCAATATTTCATAGCGGACTTGTTTTCTTGCCTCTTAAGTACTGGTGAGCTTTTGAGGGCCATGTGCATACGATGCACATTGAGACGTGTATATGATACCGTGGATTGGCACTAGAGCAAGTGGGAGAAATTGTTGGGGTTGGTGCTCAGAGCGCCAATCCGGACCGTATTTATGTCTGATTCATGAATACGAACATCCCCTTATTCCATAATATTACTTATTTATGGTTGCACCTCTTGTTCTTATATACGTATTCGATCTGATTACGATTAGATTGAAACTAAATGTGGTTTAGTGATATGTATATATTAGACAAAGGCCCGATAATATATAATGCAGTACACAGTTACAAAGTTAGTTTGTAATTGACATTGGGAAGTGTCACTGCTATATGATATTATCAAACATAGTTCCTGGTCAAGATTTGCTAACACGGGTCGGTTAGTCAAATCCGTTGAGACCAGTACATGTCGTATATCGAGACTTGGTCCGATGGTTTATCCCAATGAACCATGAGTCTAGGGAGACTCGTATAGACGTGTAGGTGTTTATAGTGGATAAACACTGAACGGCTCACCGAAGATTCTTAATGGATGGTACGCCAACGTCAATAAGAATCTTCTCGGGTTGAGTAGCATAGTGGTCCTTCGACTTGAGACACCACTGTGGATGTATGAGACATCCTCCACACTTAGATGGCAGTCACGTCACCGATCTATTTAGATCAGACCTCCGCCTGTTCGTTGGGTGTGGATCGATCCTCAGGATATCCTGTGTGTGTCAAGATAGGATCCGTCAGTTCTGTGTACAGAGCATAGGTAGTCCATATATATTTAGCAGTCTGTTAAATCTGTGGCCACAGTATACATCGGAAGTAAGTTCCGAGTGTTATTTAGAGATTGCTAATAGATACGTCGACGAGATAATACCTATAGAGATTTGACGTTTACATCTATATCTCTGGGATTATCTGGATACCTGTGACGGAGGGATTATACGTATGCAATGACCTCGACCTGTATGATTCAGCTAGTTTATCCGTGATCGTCATAATCTACGGGTGGATAGATTATGGACATGAAATTGGATTTCGTGACGGATATACCTGAATCTAGAGAGTCTCAATAATGAAACATACTCGTAGAGCACTAGAGCAACATTTATGAATAATGATGATTATTTATAAATCGTTTAATCGTTAAACGAAAAATACATGCGAACGGGCCGAACCGTCATTTCCTAATTAATGTGTATTTGTATTTAATATATGATATTATTAAATACACATTAATAAATAGTCAAATAAAGGTATTTGACATATATCATCAATATATGTATTTGAGATATTTAAAGTAATATAATACATATATTTGATATATTTGTATTTAATTAATTATTTAATTATTTAATTGTTAAATGATTAATATAATTAAAATATAAATATATCACCAAATGATAAAGTTAGGAATGATTATAAGTGTAATGTTTGACTTTACATTAAAGGAAAAGGTTGTCAAATTGATTTTGACTTCTTAAGATATTTGTTCAAAATTGTTTGAAAAATAAAAATATCTTTTTCCTTTATTTTCTTTTAATTTCGGCCATACACTTAATATATAGAGTTATATTTTTCTTAGTTGCATTTGTTGACTTAATTAAATATCTATAAAGTGTTATTAAGATATTTATCAAGTTGATCAAATTAAAGTGAAATGAAATTGAAATTACAATATTTGTTTTTCCTTTAGTGAAATTCGGCCAAGGCATTCTTGTCCAAGTATATATTGTTTTTCATTTCATTTTATTGTTAACCTAATACACTTTAAAGAAAAACTCCATTAATGGAAGCAAAGGAAGTTTGTGAGAAAGAAAGAAGAAATCAAAGAAAGCTTGGATTTTAGTGAGTTTTTCCAACTTGCTATTAGAAAGGAAAATGTTCCTTAGGATCTAGGCTTTAACATATGATGTTCTTAGGTTATTTCTTTCTTTATTCCTTGTGTTTTTGTTGATGGAAGTTTTGATGGAAGTGTTGAGCATGTATGATGAAGGAAGGTTGTGACTATTGTAGTTATAAGCTTTCTTTTAAGGTTTTGGAAACCATGTTGCTAATCTAGAGTTGTTGACCCACTCTTAGATGACCTAGATTTGATCTTGAGTTGTTTCATTGTGTTGAGACTTTGATTGGATGGAAGAAACATGATTGAAGTAGTTGATTTAACCAATTTGGTCTAATTTGTCCAATTTGAAGAAATTGAAAAATTAGGGTTCATGACCAATTCCAAATTTGGGGGTTTTCATATATGTTGTGTATTTGGATGTGTATATGATGCATATAAAGTTTCATGTTGATTGGATTACATCTTGATGTGTTTTGAAGCATGAAATGACAAAGTGCACAAATGGCACCATATTGGGAGCATTCGGCCAAGATAAAAAATTTGGGATTTTTGGTGCTTTTGGTGTTTTGATGTTTTGAACATGCTAAGTTCATCTTAGAAATGATTTAGAATCATTCAAAATTGATTAGATCAATTTCGGACTAAAATGGACAAAATACCAAGTAAGGGTAATTTGGTAAATTCACTTAATATGATTTATTTGAATTTTATTTCATAATTTGATTATTGGATAATTAAATAATATGTTTATTTAATTAATCCGAGAAAAAGTTTTGAAATCGGAAGATACGATCTTCCGCCGCTTCCGCTGCGTTACCGGATTCAGCCCCTAAAAACCCCTACAGACACTACCTCTTTAAATTGTGGAAGTCGCGGGAAACAGACGTCGGAAGGGAAGATCAGACATGACATTTTGTTGGATTTAACTCGTTAATTGGCCCTTGGTTTCGACCGATTAATCTCTGTTTTTAAAATATTAAGCCTCGGCCCAAAAACCCCCGC
The DNA here is from genome assembly GCA_019454045.1 of Zanthoxylum bungeanum. NCBI lineage: Eukaryota > Viridiplantae > Streptophyta > Magnoliopsida > Sapindales > Rutaceae > Zanthoxylum > Zanthoxylum bungeanum. Next base: position 52,947 of record SKCR01041513.1, read on the forward strand.
ACCCATCCAAAGCCCATTTCGCCCAAGCCCAATCCAAAAATAATAAAACATTTAAACACCTGTCACCAATTAAATCCAATTAAATAAATCCAATCAAATCTATTCAATTAAAAATTAAATCCAATTAAATCAAATCACCTCCCAAAATAAATATATTCCCCACCAAAAATACAAATTTATTTCCCTTTTTTTTAAATTATTACATACATCCTTATTTGTTTGCTGCTTCCAAACATAGAAAATCCCATGCAAGGAAACCCTAGCCGACTCCTATAAAAACATAACATAACCAACCCTAATTCCACTCCTTTTTCCCACAACCACTCGACATTCTCTTTAGAATCTCTCACCTCTCACAAACCGAAGTAATAACAAAATAAAACCCTAGTACCCTCTAACACTCTTCCCACTCGTTAACGGCCAAGAATGAAAAGAAACCATAATCCTCTCCTTTCTCTCTCTGTCACTCACAGTCCAAGCTACACATAAATATTTAAAATCCTCACACTCCTCACCAAAAGAAAGAGGTGACCAGACGTCCCCTTTCTTCACGCACACAGCAGCCACAGCTCACCGACTAAGCCACTAAGGCACACTCTCGCTTCATCAACAAACTGAACCACCCTAGACCAGCCAAGCCTCCTTCTCGGAAACCACCCACACTCCATTCAACAGCCACACATTCAAACAATGAATGAACCATGAGCAGCCTTCCCTCATTCACCTCTTCACGCAAATAAGCCACTCAACTGTGACCATCACACAACAAACAACACACTCAGGAAGCAGCTCTCCATCACAAACAAACTGCCCACTGACCAATAAAAAACCTAAAACAAAAAGTCACAAAACCCAAATTAACTTAGCCCACAAACTAGGCCACTAAGACATACACACGGTCACACCTCTTTCTCTCATCAACCCTCACGTCTCCCTCTTTCGCTCAGCCAAATCAACTCACAAAATAGTCTCTAAACACACAAAAACAGTCCAAATATCACCTCAAACAGTGAACAAACATGACGAGCAAGACTGCAGTAAAAAAAAATAGCAAAAACAAAGAAGCAGACATAGAAAACGGCAGGGAAATAGTGGAACAGCGAAGGAAAATCTTGAACCAGAAAACCAAAAAAATAACGGAGCATTAACCCTTCCGGCGACGGCGTAACGCACTTCCGATGAGCATCTTAAAAAGGTAAGACATGAGGGCACCTTTAGTTATATTTTATTTTGTTATCCCGGATACGGCATGCTTGGTTGGACGTGGAATACGTCCAATCGGGCATGCGAAGTCCTACATTAAAATCGGCCTAACTATTGGTCACATCTCTCTTTTATTATTCCGCCATTTATTTTATCCCGCATTTATCTTTATTTCTGTTTCGCACTTAGTTTACTATTTATCGCTTCCGTTATTTATTGTTATTTCATCATATGCATTATTATATTCCACGTCTATTTTTATTTTTTGCATTGTGTTAATAATTGCATGCTATCTCTTGCTGTATCGGATGGAAACCCATACGTAAATTTTGTAGCCGAATCCGAATGGACGGTAGTGCGGTCTGTACTTGGGATACAACTCCACGTACCGCTTGAGAAACTTTCAAGCACGTGTTACATTTTGGTATTTAATTTTGTTCCGCTATTTTATTTTCGATGTGTTGTTTCTTTAGTCATGCATTGATAATTTAATGCGCATGGGCTAACTAGGGTGGATTAAAGGTCCTCTATTTGAGGGAAATGCCTAAAGGCTACCTTTACCACGATGTTTTGCCGCACCGAACGAAGTACACTCGATTGAATGGGAAATGTGTTTAACCGGGCATACGAGTGCCTATATTATGTATTAGTTCATTCACGAATGAGTTTGCGTCGTTTCATATACCATTTTTGGTAATCTCGTTCGAACGCATTTCCAAATGCTACACGAACGTGTGCATTATGCCTCAGTCCATTCGAACGCGTTTACAAACGCTACTCGAACGCGCACGTATTCTGTTTTATCATGCATCAGGCCTTGTCCCGTTCGAACGCGTTTCCGAACGCTATACGAACGTGAATATTCTGTCTCATTTTTGTTCGAACGCGTTTTAGAATGCTACTCGAACGCGCATGCACTCTGCTTTACCATGCATCAGGTCTCATCCTGTTCGAATGTGTTTCCGTTCGAATGCGTTTTCAAACGCTACATGAACGCACATACAGTGAACAGATTTATTTTCATCACATTTCATTCACGTTTGCTTCTTTGGTCATTTCTTTTGCATTACATAATTAATCATGTCATTTCATTATTGACGTTTTTACCGTTATTAGTTATTTATATTTCCGTATTTATCTACTTAATGTGTTCATGAGATTGCATGCTTGCCTTTATTTCACTTACTTCTATGCATGCGAACTTAGATATAAGTTATTCTTACATGTGTATGTTGAGTAGACTTGGTTATGTTATTGCACAAATCCGTTCATTACAAGTGGCGTAAGTAAGGGACCATTCCGAACCCAACGGTTTGAGGTCTTCCCTTGCGAGGGGTGAGTGCGGCCTTAAATCATTTCCCAGTTCACGCTGGGTGGTGACTCCATTTTATTTCTCCGGTTTAGTCCTCCGCGGGCTACTCCGTACTCCCGACCGGGCCGCGAGCCCGGGACAGCGTCGCTGATTTCTGTGTCCTACATTATTATCAACGATGGTGGCACATATTTCTTCAACAAATACTTCGATGCACTCCTATCCAAATACGGAGTTACCCATATAGTTGCCACTGCTTACCATCCACAGTCAAATGGGCAAGTTGAAGTTTCAAATAGGGAGATCAAAAAAATCTTGGAAAGAACCGTTGGATCAACAGGAATGGATTGGTCTACAAAATTGGATGATGCATTATGGGCCTACCGGACAACTTACAAGACACCCATTGGTATGTCCCCATATCGAATGGTGTATGGGAAAGCGTGCCATCTGCCAGTTGAGCTTGAACACAAGGCGTATTGGGCACTGAAGAAGTTGAATCTTGATCCACAAGCAGCAGGAGAGAAAAGACTCCACCAACTCAACGAATTGGAGGAATTTCGCCTACAGGCTTATGAGAATGTCAAACTGTACAAAGAAAAGACTAAGAGATGGCATGATAAAAAAAATAGTGCACAGACAACTGGAGCCAGGGCAGCAGGTGTTAGACCCGGCCACAGTTCCGGTTCGGAACCGGAATCGAACCGGAACCGTTGGCGACCGGTTCGGTTGGGGTTCAACCCCAACCCGAACCGTTGGCGACCGGTTCGGTTGGGGTTCGACCCCAACCCGAACCGGTCGGAACCGGTGGAACCGTACGGTTCCAACCGAAACCGAACGGTTTCGGTTGGAACCGTAGGGTTCCAACAGAAACCCTACCCCCCCAACGGCTAGCCGTTGCCCAAATAAATTAAAAAAATAATTTTATTATTTAAAATGTAAATTATTAATGTACCCCTAATAACAGTAATAAAACGGTTATATTTAGGGGCATTTTTTATATCAAAAATATTATAAAATTCTATAAATAGGATTCATTTTTCATAATTTCATCACACCAAATTCTCAACTCTCTCATTTTCTATAATTCTCTTATTCTCAATCTCACTTCAATACAATTCTCTTATAATCTTATTCTTCATCTCAATTCATTTAGTTGTTAATTTGTTATCATTCGCAATTATTCAATTTTCTTATTTTTCTTCCTAATTTCTCAAAAAAAATGGCAAGCTCATCTGAGAACATAATGTCAAATATTCCAACCCAAGAGAGCGGCCCTAGTGTCAGTGCACAATCACGGAGAAGAGAAGTTAAGGCTCGGTCCTCAGATATTTTCAAAATTCATTTTAATTTGGAACGCCTAGAAGATGGTTCACAACGAGCAATTTGCAACTATTGTGGGGTTATCTATAAATTTTCTGGTGGATACGGTAATATGATCAAGCACATGGAAAAACATCATCCGGTTGAACTTGGCATTGATACGACCCAAACTCAAATGGGCATGTACGCATCATCTAGTAGAGGTACGAGTGGTGTAGATTTATTTAAATATTCTGATGCAAAAAATAGAGAAGAATTTGCGAAATTAACTTGTATGGCACATATTTCTTTAAGCTTTGGTGAAAAACTTCATTTTACTAATTACGTGCATAATGCTTTAAACCATGCTGCATGTAGAATGACTCGAAACACAACAAAACGTCATATTTTCAAATTATATAAAGATGGTAAAATTATTTTAAATGAAATTTTTAAAGAGATGAAAGGTCGTATTTCTATATGTTCTGATATTTGGAGTGACCATTGGCAAACACACTCATACATGGGTGTGACTTGTCATTGGATTGATGCATCATTTACCATGCAAAAAGACTTATTGCATTTAGAGTTTTTGATGACCCATATACTGCACATAATATTTATAGAATGATGAAGGTATTTTTTTATGAATATGGTTTAATAGAAAAAATTTTAACAATTGGTTTTGATAATGCATCTGAAAATACTGCATCCATTTATGATTTAAAATCCTTATGTGAACCAAATTTAGGGGGTTGATTTTTTCATATTCGTTGTACATATCATGTCCTTAACATATGTGTGCAAGACGGACTAAAATTATTATCACCTTTCCTTGATCCAATTAAAACGGCACTTAACTGTATTTGATCATATTCTCAAGTTAGGAGAAAATGGACCAAGTTTTATAAAATAAATGGTATTAAACCGATTAAATTTTCAAGAGACGTTCCAACATGTTGGAATTCTACTTATTTTCTTTTATGTCAAGCATTTCAATACAAATATGCATTATGTAGTTTTTTTTTCTCAACATGTTCAAAATATCACACTTTATCCTAGTCAATGGGATATTTGTGAAATTTTTTTAGATATTTTAAGAGTTTTTAATGATGCTACTTTAGTTTTTAGCGGTGTTTATTATCCTACAGCATATTTATTTCTTCTTGAGAGTTTGAATATTGTTGGCACTCTCGATGAGCATGTTGACAGTGACGACCCTAATGATATTGTTTTGTTGGAAGCCATTACTGCTATGAAGGTAAAATGGTTGAATTATTTTAGAGAAATTCTTTTACTTTATCTTATTGCTGCTGTTTTTGATCCTAGATTTAAATTAGAGGTTTGAATGGTGGTTTACAAGCTTACTATGGTTATTTAGGAATATTAGATGAAATTGATATTACGAGCATAATGACGAAATTAAGAAGTGATTTAATTATTTTATTTAATGATTATATTGTAAGATATAACTTAGGAACATTAGGTCAATCTAGTAGTAGCGAACCGGTAATTCAAACAAGACTTAGCGCAGAGGATCGTTGGTTATTGCAACGAAATAAAAAAACTAGGATACGACAACTAATAACCCTGAATTAGATAATTATTTATCTACAAATTTTGAGTTTTCTAATGAAAGTTTATGCAGTAAAAATTTTAAAATCCTTGAATGGTGGAACCGGCATCAAAATATATATCATGTTTTATCTATTATTGCTAAAGAGCTATTGGCAGCACATATTTCCACCGTTGCGGTTGAGCAAGCCTTCAGCTTGGGAGGTAAAATATTGGAAGCTATACGATCTTCATTACATCCAAGCACTCTAGAAGTAACAGCTTGTGTGGATGATTGGACTCGAGCTGATCTGAGACAACAAAAAGATGCCCCTGATGATTTTGAAGATTTGTTCGATAATGCTTCTGCAACAAGTGCAAGCGGAACCGGAGCCGAAGGATCAACTGATAATGATGATTGATAATTGTAAAATTATAATTTACAAAGGGGATATGTCTTAAAATTGTAATGGAACTACGTGAGCTTTGATTCCTCTCACCCTTGGAGAATACATAGGCAACTTAATTTTTAAAAATTTAAGCTCAAGCTCTTCAATGTAATAAATTTTTTATTTATAAAATTAATCTCATTTATTTTAATTAATTTTCAAAATTCAAAAAAAAAAGTCTTGGAACCGAACCGAACCGGTCGGTTCCGGTTCATTTCAAGGTTCCGGTTCCACACTTGCGGAACCGGACACCGGCCGGTTCGGTTCGGTTCCAAACCACCGGCCGGGTCTAGCAGGTGTTGTTATACGATTCACTGTTGAAACTTTTCCCTGGAAAGCTGAAATCAAAGTGGTCAGATCCATTTGTGATTACTCAGGTGTTACCATACGGAGTTGTTGAGATATACAACCCCAAGTCCAACAACACATTCAAAGTTAACAGCCAGCGTGTCAAGCACTACTGGGGAGAATCAATTGAGCGACAAAAAGAAAGTGTCACACTTTCAGATCCAGCCTAATGTTCGGGCAGTCATGTCTAGCTGACGACGTTAAACTTAGCGCTAGCTGGGAGGCAAACCATGTAATTTGTGTATATATTCAGATTTGGTGTGTTTTATTTTTGTGTGTTTAATTTGTGTAGGTAAAGTTACATTTCAGGATGGAAGAAGCTCTCGCAAATCTTCACAAGTAATTTCCTTCTCTCCCTCAAAACTCTCTGATGAAAGTTTACAAAGCTCGCTTGGAACGGATGAGAATTTTGATGATAAAAGGTATTTCTAATGACATTCGTTGGATTATGGAAGCACGGGTCTGATTGGCAGATGAGTCCTCTGACTCTTTTATTTCACATCTGTCTGGTTTAGGAAGAAGCACATATGCTAAAAAGAGAATAGCCAAAAGAATAGGTGTATGCTATAAATGTACTCGTATGTTTTGTGATACTCATTGTCGTTCTTTAGAAATGGTGTCTGATGACCGTGAAGATAAGATTAATTTCATTAGGGATGGCTTGAGTAAGGAGTCTTTGGATGACATATCTAAAACTCTTGAGACGCATCTCATTGGATATGTATATCACGAGATTCGTGTGTTATATACACAATTCCAAAAGGAAAGACAACAGTTAAGTCTCGGAAATCTGACTCAAAAAAACCATGTTTGCCAATTTATAAGAAAATTGGATGGGAAGCTTGTCCCTGACGAATAGACGTCAATCAAGCCGTAAATTATGGTAAATATTATATCCTTTGTCTTTTCCTAATAATTGTGATTTGTTTTATTATTTTCTTTTATTTTCTCCGACACGATCCCGACCTTTTTGACCTTTCATGATTCATTTTACTGTTTAACTAATAATTGTTATTTGACAGGCACTAGTGCTATTATTTTTACTCATCGTTTTCAGGTGTTATAAATTCAACTCAACATTGCACTTTTGAAGACATCCAGAAATAAAAATGAAAGCGACTTCAATAAGACGAGTTGAAAACATCTGTATGTTTTGCAGTACTAGTGTTGATACTAAACCACAATACGTAGCGGCATCACATGAATTTGGTAGAGTCTTAGCTGAAAGGAATATGCACTTAGTAAATGGCGGTGGCAATCTTGGACTAATGGGGAACGTTTCAAAAGTTATACAGGATTGAGGCAGACAAGTTCTGGGAATCATCCCAAAACCCTTGGTAGAAGCGAATCTGATAGGACCATCAAACGGAGAAGAACTGATCATGCCAGGTATGTCCGAACGACTGGTAGAAATGATTAACCGTGCTGATGCTTTTATTGCTTTGTCAGGTGGATTGGGTACGTTGGAGGAATTTTTTACAATACTATCTTCGGCGAACCTGAACATACACCAGAAACGGCTTGGACTATTCAATGTTGATGGATTTTATGATTTTCTTTGTGTGTTTCTTGATGATGCCCGGAGAAATGGGTTCGTAACAAAACCTCTGAAAGAACTCCTCTTCACTGCCAGAACAACACCAGATTTAATTGACCAAATCTTAGCCTTTGAACCACAAATTGACCCTATCATTTCCAAGATAAAATGGTTTGAGGATGATCGTGGTAAGAAGCGTCGGATACATCTGGATCTTAACCTTTAATTTCCTTTCTAGATGTAGCATTTCAGCTAACCATGTTTTATCTTCTAAACTCATCTTCTACAATTTTAGACATTGGGGACAATGTCTCATTTAGGTTTGTGGGAGGGGAATAGTTATTTAGTATCTTGTTTTTATTATGTTATTTTTAGTCTAAAAGTTTTCAAAAAATTCAAAAAAATTGAAAAATTTTACAAAAAATATCAAAAAAAAAAATATTTTGTGTTTTTGTGTTTTTAATTTGATTAATCAGGTGAAATTGGTGTGAGATAATTGTGTAAGAAATTTACACTCCTGAGACGTATCTCAACCTATTTCAGAACAAGTTAATTTTTGTTTATTTCATTTTGAATTATTTAAATTGTGAATTCTCCATAATACTAACTAAATGGATCTTCATATGCTCAATTGACAGGTATTATCAACATACATGGTAACATACGGACATGAGTTGTAATTGAAAAGTTTGTAATATTCAGTGCTCTAGTTTAATTGGAGGAAGCATCTATAAAAAGCGATGGGATAAAAAAACAACATCTGATATCTGAGTCATTAAGTCTGTATGGGGTGTTTTAACACCTAGTGCTCTAAAGCCAACTGGTTGGGAGTCACTGACCCAAAGCTCGCTACATGGATCAAAGATGTTATAAAAATAAAAAGAAACATCTGAAATCCGAGTAATTAAGTCCATATGGGTGTCTTAACACCTAGTGCCCTAAAGCCAACTGGTTTGGGAGTCACTGACCCAAAGCTCGCTACATGGATGGAAGATGTTGCTTTCTTTATTTCAAATATATATAATATATATATATATATATATATATATATATATATATCTGAAGTCTGAGTAATTAAGTCTGTATGGGTGTCTTAACACCTAGTGCCCTAAAGCCAACTGGTTTGGGAGTCACCGGCCCAAAGCTCACTACATAGATGGAAAATATTGTATATAAATAAAAAAAATAGAAAAAAAATCAGAAAAATTATTCCATTACTACAAAAAAAAAATGTGAATTCTGATATAATTTTAGGACAAAAATATTGCTCTTTTTTCAACTACACTTGTGAATATTGTGGGCACAATGACTTGATTAATACCTTGTTGGTTGTGTATATGAAGAATGGTAAAAATAATCAGATAATTTACTTATTTGGTAATTTAGAAAGAAATAAAACAACTATTAACTTGGATAAGAAGTTTCACATGTTTAGTCACTAACTTCTTTATTCTCTTTTCTCTTGTTTTTTTTGCTTTTGTGTGTATTAGTTTTACTATCTTTTTACTTTTATAAGATGTTTGTGGGTATCGTTGTTGTAAGCCCTCACGAGACTACAACTCGTCCACTAGGGACACCTAGGGGTTTAAAGGCTTGTTGCATATGATAAATGCAACCGTGATCTCTACGAAAGTGGCTTAGTTTAATTTTAATTGTTTCTTATATTTTATTTTGTTGTTTTGCTCGAGGACTAGCAAAATGTTAGGTTTGGGGGTGTGATGAGCGGAAAATATATCAATATTTACCGCCTATTTGACATAATATTTTGTTTAGTTTCTCGGGTTTGATGAACGTTTTGATGTGTTTTGATGTGTTTTACAGATAAATAAAGTATTGGGACTTAATGGAATCAACTCGAGGCTAAAACGATGAAATCTGGAGCAAAAAATGGCGAAAATGGAAATTTACTATACGCGTCACGAAGTGTAGTCCTAAATTCCAGTTTTGTGTAAGTTTGGTATGTTGGCCATAACCTTTTCATCTGATATCTGATTGAGCTGATTCACATGCCAAATTAAAGAAGACATAAAGATCTACAACTTTGAAGATTTAAATATTTTCAAATTCTGAAGTTTTGAAGACCAAAATTGATGAATAATCTAGTATATTTTGTGTAATTACTATAGTCATTTTCAAAATATAAAATAAAATTAATAAAATAAAAAAGTAAAAAATGTCAAACTTCCACCAAACATGTTTGCATGTTTGGTGGAGGATTTGATGTAATGTTTGATGCCATATTTGGTGCCATGTTTGATTCCATGTTTGGTGTCATGTTTGGTGGAGCAATTGGTGGAGAAATTGGTGGAAGCCTTTAGATTTTCCTATAAATACCAAGCTAAACTTTGTAATTTTTCCATGATTTATTTGGAGGAATTTCTCCATGAAAACCTAAAGCAAAGTGTCTTGTATATTTATTTAAGTTTTTTTATATTTTCTTTTTATTTAATTAATAAAATTTTGTGTGTTTTCATTTACAGCATTAGCAGGTAATCTCATTCTGCTGGGGTGAAGAGGTAAGACTTTGAATATAATAAATTAGATTAATCTCCCTTATTTTAATTAAAATTTGGATTAATTAGTTACCGCCTATATGGCCGGTTTAGGTGACAACCTTATTTACCGCCTATATGGTCGGCTTTTCATTTCAGACGTAGTTTCCACCTATATGGCCGGTTTAGGTAATAACCTTATTACCGCCTACATGGTCGGTTGGATTTAATTGAGACAAATGAAATTACCGCCTTTATGGTCTGGTTAATTAATCGGTAAACATTGAGAATAAATGAGATTTCTAATTTTGAAATATTAAAAGTGGATCATCTAACCCCCATTATTTTCTTTATTGTTTTATTTACGTTTTTAATTTCCAGCATTTACTTTCCAGCATTTACTTTATTTAATTTTCAGCATTTACTTTACGTCTTTTATTTTATTTAAACTTTTATTAGCCTTAGATATGTGTCGTAGCTAAGCCCGTTATCCGGAGTTGTGATGAATTCCAATATCACATGTTAATAAGGGATTATTTTACGGTTTGGGTAATATAAAAGTTTATTTATTGAGCCTTAATCTTAATGCTTCTTGTTAACTGGTCATTAATAAGATTGAACTGGTAAACCTAAAATGAACTTGGAAAATGAATTTTAGGTTTAAAACCCTAGACTCAATAGCTCACGATCTTCCTTGAGGATAGATAACCCTTTAATAGATTTCCTTACAGGATAGGAATATATCTGTCGGGCGGAGGTAGCCATAATTGGAACTTAATCTTAATGAATTCAGGTAAATTGATTGACATAGGAATATGATTAATTGGGTTACACTGGGTATTTGTATCTGACCATCGAAAGAGGCTTTTGCATATTTTCGTATTCCAGGTTAGTAAACCAATATATTGCACAAACGTGAAATAACCACTTCATCTTTAAAAGATATTGGAATGATTCACAACCCTTGATAGTTTCTTAAATTTGAATTTTCCTTAACTTCTTTTCGCATCATTTTTATTTACTTATTTTAAGTTTAAAAATCACCAGCCAATCAATCAATAAATCCATTAGAAACTAGTAAAAATTTGACTTCACAAATTAATAGTTTAGGTATTAAGTCCTCGTGGGATCGCTACTTTTTATACTACTTGAACGATATTTGTGTTTGCGTTATACGCGAGTGATTACGCCGGTCAAGAACTGTGCTTTATGAGGTTTTATATAAAAGCATTAGATGCCATTCTTTATGGTAAAGGATGGTCTGATATGAGATCACACCACATATCCTTATCCATATAATGAATATTGTATTCAGGTTCTAGTTAAATCTCATTTAACCGATGATTGTCATTGGACCACCGATTTATTAAATTAATACATTGGATGTGTGTAGTTTAATGAATTAGAAATTATCTTGTATAGTTTTCTTTACTTCGTAACTCAGTTAATGAATTGTCATGACTTAGTTACATGTTTCTAATATAGAACATGTTGAACGTCTTGAATTGTTCAAGAACTTTCAATATGTTTCTAATGAAACTCGGATAGAATATTTTGAATAGTTCAAGAATATTCTATCTGTAGTGATGAAAACTGTATCTTTAGAAATTCATTGTGCGTCTTTGAATTGTTCGAAGATGTTTGATTTGATCAAACGCATGAATTTTAGGCAATTAGTTCTATAGTTATTTAATGAATGTGATTCTTACTCAGTATTAAACTTCTGCAATTCCATTGTGATGGAATTGGTTAGTGGGAGTTATCAAATCTTATATGATTGATTCGTTAATGTTGAGTGTTATCGAATTGGTTTTCAATACTCTTGGGGTTATGCCCTACTAACACTAATTCATCTCTTTAATTAAGGTTCCATTTGTTTCTATAATTACATATATGATATGTATAGTAGAAAATTCGAATCTTGAAAAGTTTGAGATTTGGAACTTTATTTTGTATAATGTTTATATAATTGAAAGTACTTGTGCCTCATAGGTACAAGTGAGGTTTATCATTTATTCTATTTGATGGAATATTGTATTCTATTTGGTAGAATATCTTTTCTACGATCCTGAGTAATAAAATTATTTTGTTACTTGGTGTTTAACATTGGATGTTAACGATTGCAGAAAAGATTTGAATTATTGAAGTCAAATGTGAGAATGATAAACTGTAATGGAACTACGTAATTAATAAGATGAAATGACCCTTAGAAAACTTCTGTATAAGTCCAATAGGATGTCGGAATCATTTACAAAGTATAAGATACTTAATGATTCTGTTGTTTTCTTATCGAAGAAAATTATCCTATAACTTATAATGAGAGCGATATTTGATATCGATTTCGGAAATTAGCATTGAACCATAGATCAAAGTTGTTCATGGCTCACTACGATTGAGTTTTGAACTTGATTAGGCTTTCTTTATGAATAGTTCATAAAATGTGTAAATTATTTGCGCAGCAAAAGGAAAGTGGGCTCGATAAAGGCTTGACCTTTATAGTATGACTGTGAGGAAGGTTTTACTCAGTAGTCTATTGTAGATTCTGAGAAAACTTATCTATAGTCGCACTAATTGGATAATTAAGGATCTGTTGGTTAATTTCGATATTAATTAGTGAGTTTTGGCTAAAGAATGTAAAGTGGCGTTCTTGAGTGATTTCTTCAAATGAGAGATCCGTCGTGATTTCTTTGTTTGAAGAATTCATTATAGAATGTCTCTAGAATTGTATTATGCTAAGATCACAGTTTGACATACTAGCTTATGGAGCCTATTGTAGACTCAGATAAGCATTCCGGAAATCTGTGTTCTTTGATTTTGATATCAGTCAGATTGTCTGGTTTTATCAAAGTATAGAGAATATGTATTTGTTAGTAGGGTCAGTGGGAGCATACAAATTTCTTTATAGTGTTATATATCCTAAGTCTTCTTTTCTTCGTGAGAGAAGTTGGAGTAGTCTCTGTTATATTTGATATAAAGTTTCATATATGATATAAAACTAATAGACTTGTGAGATACTTCCATTAGTTGCATATTAGATACGATCTAATAAAGGATACATAAATACTATATGTATGACAGTTAGTGTAACTGTTTGACAGTTAACATGTCTTTTATGTATATAGTATTCAACTTTCGTAAATGATGATTTCTTTTTCGAAAGAGAGATTGATTAGAATGTCTAATCAATCTTATGCATCATAGGATGATGGCGTGATGAATATTGTATTATGTGCGATTATAGATATCAATTTAATCGTAATTGTTACGAGTTATTTTGATATATTGCAGACCATCTGATGGTTCTAGAAACATGTTTATTGTGATCTTTGAGATGTTAAGAACGAGTTTCATATTCATGGAGAATTTAGTCTGCAACCATAAGGTCAGATTAGTTTTGATTCTAATTATGACATTAGATGGTCTATGTCATATAAAGTCATAAAAGATGCAGTGAGAGTGTCACAGATGATTCTACTAAACTAGTGGAATCAGTTGCAACTTATGAAGTTCAGACTTATGAAGTTGCAAAATGACCTCAATGATTAGAAGTGTTGATATTAGTGTAGTGCTTGCAGTTGTCTCAAAGTATTTGGATTTGATTTCTAAATACATAGAAAACTCAGTAGCTATAGCACAATACTAATATAGCATCCGAGTCATATTATTGTGGAATTTGGATTCTACAAAATATGAATGATGCTGACTAAGGAAAACGGTTGGGTTTGTTGGACAGACTCGATTTGTTAGAGCATGCTTACTTGTTGTTGCCTACCTCTTGAGTGCTGGTGAGCTCTTGAGGTCCATGAGCATGCGATACACATTAAGATGTGTATAGGATACCATGGATTAGCACTAGAGCAAGTGGGAGAAATTGTTATGGTTGGTGCTCAGAGTGTCAATCCGGATTGTATTTATGTCTGATTCATAAATACGAGCAATTTTATTTTTCATAATATTACTAATTTAACGGTAGCACCCTTGTCTTTTATACGTTTATTCGATCTAATTGCGATTAGATATCTGATTATGATTAGATCGAAATTGAATCTGGTTCAGTGATACGTGTATATTAAACAAAGACCCTAGGATTTACAGTATAGTGCGCAGTTACAACGTAGTTTGTAATTGACATTGGGAAGCGCACTATTAGTTGTATATCCTTAAATAAAGTTCCTGGTCAAGATTTGCTAACACGGGTCTGTTAGTAAAATCCGCTGAGATGACCAGTGTAATCACACGCGTATAGCACAAGCTCACGTATCGTTCAAGTAGTATAAAAAGTATCGATCCCACGAGGACTTAATACATAAGCTATTAATTTTATGAGGCCAAATAATGATTACTAGTATCTAATAGATTGGTTGTTTTGATTGGAATTGTGACTTAAAAGTTAAAAACTAAAACAAGTAAATAAAATGGTGCGAAAGTATATTAAAGAAAATTCAATATTAAGAAACTATCAATGGTTGTGATTTCTTCCAATATCTTTTTTTTTAAAGATGAAATGGTTATTTCATATTTGTGTAATATATTGGTTTACTAACCTGAAACACAAAATTCTGCAAGAGCCTCTGTCGATGGTCAGATATAAATACACAGTGTAACCTGTTGGGGTTGGTGCTCAGAGCGCCAATTCCTGGTTGTATTTCTGTTGAATACTTCTGTAAAACATTATATTATTAATAATATATGCAGTTTCTATAATATAATCTATCTTTCTATATGGTAAAGACGTAATGACCCTAGAATGATTAGTCATGATACAGTTGCAAAAGCGTCGCAACGGACATTGAGAAGTATCATGACGTTGTCATTCTCAGACAGTTCCTGGTCAAGGTTTACACTACTTGGTCAGTAAAGTAAACCCATTGAGACCGGTACATGTCGTATACTGGAATATATGATTCCAATGGTTTCTTAATGAACCATTAGTCTTGGAGACTAGTATAGACGTGTAGGTGTTTATAGCGGATAAACACTGAACGACTCACCGAAGATTCTTAATGGATGGTACACCAGCGTCAATAAGAATCTTCTTGGGTTGAGTAGCACTTGTAATTCTTAGACTTGAGATGCCATTGTGGGCACATGAGACATCTTCTACACTTAGACGGCAGTCACGTCACCGATCTATTTAGATCAGACCTCCGTCTGTTCGTTGGGTGTAGACAGATCCTCAGGGTGTCCTATGTGTATCAAGATATGATCCGTCAGTTCTGTGTATCAGAGCATAGGTAGTCCATATGATTAGCAATCAGATAAAACCATGGGCCCGTGGTAAAGTTTAGAAGCTAGTTCTAAACATTCTTTTTGAGATTGCTAATAGAATAGTCGACTGGATAATCCCGATAGAGATTTGGCGTTTACATCTATATCTCTGGGATTTATCCGGATACCCGTGAAGGAGGAATTATACATTTGCCATGACCTCGACCTGTATGGTTCAGCGAGATTATCCGTGATCGTCATAATCTATGGGTGGATAGATTATGGACACGAAATTTGATTTCGTGACGGATATACTGAATCTAGAGAGTCTCAATAATGAAACATACTCGTAGAGCACTAGAGCAACATTAATAAATAATATTGATTATTTATAAAGTCGTTTAAAGGTTAAACGCAAGATACGTGCTAAATGGACTAGATAGTCATTTGCTAATTATTGTGTATTTACATTTAATACTTGATTAATTTAAATACACATTAATTAATAGTCAAAATGAGTTATTTGACTTATATCCTAAATGAATATATGTTTTTAATATTTAATGTAAATATTATACATATATTTAATATATTTGTATTTGATTAATTAATTGATTATTTAATTGTTAAATGATTAAATTAATTAAAATATAAATATCTTACATTAGGATATTTAAAGTAAATGATGTTAGTTGCTTTTGTTGACTTAAATAAATATCTAATAAAGTTGTATTAAGATATTTATGCAAGTTGATAACATAATTTTTGAAATGAAATTGAAATGAAAATTCTTGATATATGTTGTGAATTTCGGCCAAAGGCCATTTGTGCACAAGTATATATTGTTTTCATTTTTTTCATTTTAATAAAACCTAATACACTTTTCAAAAACTCCATTGAAAGAAAACAAAGAAAGCAAGTGAGGAAGAAAAGAAGAAACCAAAAGAAAAGCTTGGATTTTGTAAGTTTTTCAAACTTACTATTATAAAGGAAATTGTTCCTTAGGATCTAGGCAACATCTTGTGATGTTCTTAAGTTATTCTTTTCATTATTTCTTGTGTTTTTGATGATGGAAATTTTGTTGAAAGTGTTGAGCATGTGTGATGAAGGAAATCTTGTAACTATTGTAGTTATAACTATTCTTTTAAGGTTTTGGAAACCATGTTGCTAATCTAGAGTTATTTACCCACTCTTAAATGACCTAGATTTGATCTTGAGTTGTTTCATTGTGTGAGACTTGGTTGGATTGGATGGAAGAATGATGATTGAAGTAATTGATTTAATGTATTTGGTCTAATTTGTCCAATTTGTGAAAATTGAAAAATTAGGGTTCATGACCAATTCCAAATTTGGGGGTTTTCATATATGTTGTGTATTTGTATGTGTATATGATGCATATAAAGTTTCATGTTCATTGGATTGCATCTTGATGTGTTTTGATGCATGAAATCACAAAGGGCACAAATTGCCCCCCATTGGTGCTCTCGGCCAAGAATTTAGATTTAGGGATTTTGTTGCTTTTGTATTTGATGTTTTGAACATGCTAAGTTCATCTTAGAAATGATTTAGAATCATTCAAAATTGATTAGATCAATTTCGGACTAAAATGGACAAAATACCAAAGCAAGGGTAATTTGGTAAATTCACTTGAATATGATTCATTTGAATTTTATTTCATAATTTGATTATTGGAATATTAAATAAATATGTTTATTTAATTAATCCGAGAAAAAGTTTTGAAATCTGAAAATCGGATTTTCACCGCTTCCGCTGCGTTACCGGATTCAGCCCCTAAAAACCCCTACATAACCCAATTAAATCATATGTCTATGTCAACCAAGTTACCTGAATTCATTAGATTAAGTTCCAATTGTGGTTACCCCGCCGACAGGTATATGTCTATCATGTAAGAAAATCTATTAAAGGGTTATCTATTCTCAATAAAGATCGTTGGCTATTAAGTCTAAGGCTGAAACCTAAAATTCATTTGTCAAGTTTATTTTAAGTTACCAGATCAATCTTATTAATGGCCACTTAACAAGAAGCATTAAACTTAAGATTTAATAAGTAAACCTTATATTACCAAAATTATAAAATAACCCCTTAAAACCGGTGATATTAGAATTCATCACAACCCTAGATAATGGGCTTAGCTACGACACATATTTACAACTAGTAAAAACTTAAATAAAATAAAAGACATAAATTAAAATGCTGGAAAGTAAATAAAGAAAAATACAATAAAAGAAAATGATAGGACTAGATGATCCACTTTTATTACTACTATTTTAAATATCTCTCTTAATATAATTTATTAACTTGTGTGATATTACAAACCAGTCATATAGGTGGTAACTGTGTGACACAGAAACTGAGCGACGCCGTTCCTAGGCTCGCGGCCTAGTTGGGAAGGATTACATAACATGGAGTCGCCACCCGGTGTGAACCGGGACAAAGATTTAAGGCCGCACTCACCCCTCGCAAGGGAAGACCTCAAACCGTTGGGTTCGGAATGGTCCCTTACTTATGTCACTTGTAATGAAAGGATTCATGTAATAATTTAACTAAGCTTAAGTAACACTTATTTCCAATAGTATCATGCTTCTAAATTCTCATGTGTAAAGTAAAACTCATGTACGCATTTCACATATATCTTACATTTAAATTTGCATGCTTAACATATATCAAGATAGCAACTAACATACAACTTTACTTGCATATCACATTCAAGAAAAAAAACACAAGCACACATATTAACCATACAAGCACACATATGGGCACTTTTCAAGTGGTACGTGGAATTGTGGCCCAAGTACAGACCGCACTACCGTCCATTCGGAATCGGCTACGGAATTTACGTCTGGGTTTCCATCCGATATACCGCAAGAAATAATGCTCAAATGTTATCATGACATAAGCATACGAATTGTGACACATTTGCATAAGGAAGATCAACTAACAGGCAATTATGCATGAATATAATAAGACAGACTCAGTTCAGTGTGTATGCGTTCGTGTAGCGTCGTAAACGCGTTCGAACGGAAATGAACAGAATGCTCACGTTCGAGTAGCGTTCGTAAACGCGTTCGAACGGAAATGAAACAGAATGCTCACGTTCGAGTAGCGTTCATAAACGCGTTCGAACGGAGACGAGACAGAATGCTCACGTTCGAGTAGCGTTCGTAAACGCGTTCGAACGGATACGAGACCTGACAATAATAAGGCAAAAACACATGCGCGTTCGAGTTGCGTTCGTGAACGCGTTCGAACGGACACGGACCTGATGCAATACATAAACAGAAAATAAAAGGGCGCGGCGAAGCACTGCCGTAAAGGTGACCTTTGGGGCTCTTGATCTCTCAAAGAGAGGACCTTTAGACCAACATGCTAAGCCCATGTGCGTCATATCACACATGCAAGAATAGAACCAATCATATCAACCAAGTATGCCCGATTGAACGCATCTTACATCCAATCCGGACACACGTCAACCGGCGCGGCAAAGCATCGTGGTAAGGGCTTTTAGCCCTTCCCCATAGGGGATCTCACAACACACTTACTAAGCCATGCGCTCGATTTGACTTATACATACGAAAATAAAGATAATAATATCAAACTAAGTATGCTCGATTGAACGTATCTTGCGTCCAACCGAACATACATCAACCGGCGCGGCGAAGTAGTGTCACGAAGGTGGCCTTTTCGGCTCTTTGTCTCACAAATGGAGGACCTTTGGACTAACTCACTAAGCCCATGCGCTTGGTTGAATCATACAAAAATAAACAATATTTTGAATTCAAGAGGAAACTAAATAGACAAAAAGCAACACAACGAAAGAGAGATGGTGCCGTTTACTCAAGCGGTACGTGGAGTTGTGGCCCGAGTACAGATCATATTACCGTCCATTCGGAATCGGCTATGAAATTATGTCCGGGTTCCATCCGATATACCGCGAGAGTTGACACTCTCTCATTCATCTAATACCCACAACATATTACATCTCATAATTCATGCATATTTACATACTCAAAAATCACAACACACATTTCAACATTACAATCATACAAGAAATACTTAATAAATAATGCGGCAAAGAAAAGGAAAACAAGTGTGAAAGATACCCTCAGGTCTAACCTTTTAAGCCGTCTCTCGGACTCACGTTCCACGAAGATCGAAAGGGGGGTAAGGCTCCGCGACTTTTCTGGTCCGCTGGTTCAACGTCCTAGCTCACTGCTTCGCTGCTTTGCTTATTGTTCGAACTACCGTTCTGCTCCTATCGGCTCCTGTTTTTTGCTGCTCACTGCACGGGCTACCTGTTTCAATGTTTTCAAAGAACTATTCCAAGTTGTGTGGGTCTTAGTGCAATTAAATATGATTATTTTTAAGGTTATCAGTGCAGTTTTTAGTTACTGTTTTTTAAGGATTTGGGCTTCTGTTTTGGGGTAATCTCGGGGGTGTTTAGGCGTGTTTAGGGTGTGGTTTTGTGGTGATTTTTCGGTTGTGGAGGGCTGCTGTATGGGTGGCTGTTTCGGCTATGGAGGGTGGTGGCTTGTGGTGGTTTCTTTTTTTCTTTTTTGTGTGTGTGAAGTGTTTTCTCTTTTGCTTGTTTGGACTTGGGTGTGTAGAGAGAGTCTAGAGAGATTTTGAGAGAGTTTGGGTGTGAATTCTATGTGTCAAGGAGACAAAGGCTTTGGTGAGGGGTTGTTTATATAGAGAAGGGTTAGGGCTGACAAGAGAAGGGATTTTGTGCATTTAATTAGGATATGATTTAGTGTTTAGCAAGGAAAGTCAAAGATTGAGGGGGGACAAAATATTTTACTTTAGGAAGTTGTAATATTTAATTTGTGTTGGTTTAGGAATACAAATACTTTATATTGGTAAGTATCTTATTAGATTAGGAAGTCAAATATATGATTGGCTTTAATTGGTTATGATTGATTTTAATTTAGTATGATTATCTTTTGATTTAGTATTGATTTTTTTAATTTAGGCATATCTTCTCTTTAGTTTGGTAAATATTTTATTTAATTGGTAAATGGTTTAAATGTTTTATTTTAATGTTTAATATTTTAAATTAATATTTATTTATTTAATTGGGATGTGTTTATGGGCTTTGTTTTTTTGGGGAGCTAAATGGGCTGGGTGTGAGGCTAGCAGCAAACCCAGAATTACCGACACCGTTCGAAACGCTCCCTCGAACGCTACACGAACGTCCCGCAATCTGTTTCCGTTCGAACGACAGTAACGAACGCAGCACCAACGAAGACAGTGAGCTTGTTTATTCTGAATTCCCCCTTCCGATATCCGTTTCCCGCGGCTTTCATGACTCAAAGGTAGTGCCTCCAAATGAGACTCATCATCGGGTTTCACCATGCGAAAATGCAATGCCTACAGTCGCCCCCACTTTGATGGGACTTGTGCAGTGTGGACTTTGAACAATCCTATCAAAGTTATGCAATGCATTTTACTTACCTGGCTAGCGCTGTCTCGAGCTGAGCTGATACTGCAGTGGACCTCGATCCTGAGACGCATCTCGATGCTGCTGATGATGTGGGCCTCGAACCTGGACGCATCCCAATAGCTGCAACCGACAACGGGGGCCTCGACCCTGGGACGCATCCCAATACCGCTGACAAAAAGTGGGCCTCGACCCTGGGACGCATCCCGAAAATAATGATGCAGTGGACCTCGATCCTGGGACGCATCCCAATAGCTGCAACCGACAACGGGGGCCTCGACCCTGGGACACATCCCAATACGCTGACAAATGTGGGCCTCGACCCTGGGACGCATCCCGAAAATGATGATGCAGTGGACCTCGATCCTGGGACGCATCCCAATAGCTGCAACCGACAACGGGGGCCTCGACCTGGGACGCATCCCAATACCGCTGACGAAATGTGGGCCTCGACCCTGGGACGCATCCCGAAAATGATGATGTGGTGCTCACTCCTAGCTGATACGGGCTTCGCCCCCAAGCTGTCATGATATGATGTGGAGCCCCGCTCCCCAGTCGATATGGGCCTCGCCCCCAAGCTGGTACAATGTGGAACCTCGCTCCTCAGCCGATATGGGCTTCGCCCTCCGAGACCCATACCCGGAACTTGACTTCATTGGGACCTCAATCTTAAGCGTTACTGCCCATATCAAATGCTGTGCCTTTACCATCTCTGATGGCTTACTGCTCGCTCTTTTGCGTCTTCAACACCTGTTTACACAAAACAGAACAAACACAAAAATATGAAATAGGTTACGTGTATGCCATGTATGCAGGAGTTTTCTTACTCCGTTGGGTTAGGTCTTCCGCTGGCGACCAAGTCTTCTCAAGCAAAGTACAACTTCAACCTGTCGACATTGATCGGTTCTGTGAATTCGTTTCCTTCCAGTCTGATAGCTTCACTGCTCCATTTCCCAGGACTTTCTGAACGATGTAGGGTCCTTCCCAGTTAGGCCTGAATTCCTCTTGGATCTCGTCGTCGGACGGCCTCGACTGTTTAAGTACCCAATCAACCCTTTCTGATCTTTGTGGGACGTACTTTCTTGTGAATGCCCGGGCTAGTCTCTTCTGATATAAACTGCATGTGATACAAAGACTTCGTTCTCTTCTATCCAACAGCGCTAACTGATCAAATCTCTGTGCGGCCCATTCCTGTTCCGGTAATTCTGCCTCTGGCTAATACCCTCCAGAGACTGTATTTCCACTTCTACTGGCAATACTGCTTCCCTTTCCGTAGACCAAGGAGTAAGGTGTTGCACCCGTTGCCGTTCTGACCGACGGTCTGTACCCCATAAAGCATACGGTAACTTCTCGGGCCCAATCTCTACAATTTTCTGTCAATTGGGCTAAAATTGTCTTTATAGTCTTGTTGGCTGCCTCAACTGCCCCATTTGCCTGCGGCCTGTACGGTGATGACTTGTGGTGGCCTATCCCGTGCCTCTGTAACATTGCCTTCGTCTCTCTTGAAACTGGACCCCGTTGTCTGTCACTACATGATGCGGCATACATACCGACAAATGAGGTTCCGAGCTATGAAACTTTGCCATCTGCTTCGCTGTAACATTCCGGAACGACTCAGCTTCTACCCATTTTGAGAAGTAATCCACTGCTACTACTATGAAGCGATGGCCCCTAGATGCATTCGGTCGAATTTCCCCGATCATGTCAATCCCCCATGCTGAGAACGGCCATGGCTCTGACAGCCCGTGCAATTCTGTGTGCGGTAAGTGATTCAGATTACCATGTGCTGACAGTCATGACAGTGCTTTACCATCTTCGCGCAGTCTGTCTCCATGGTTGACCAATAAACCCCTGTTCACACAATCTTGCGGGACAAGTTAAGCCCATTCATGTGCGGGGCCACATACCCCGGCATGTCCCTCTTCCATCACTTTCTGAGCTTCTTCTTTCTCAAACATTTCAACTGAATACGTTTGCCTGCCTCTTGTACAGTTCCCCTCTCAAAGTCACATACTGGGAAGCCAACTTCTGAATGGGCTTATTTGTTCTTTTCTTGCCCGCCCCCTTCCGGGAATTCACCATTTTCCAGATACCTCTGAATGTCATAATACCAAGGCTTACCATCGTCAACCTCAACTTCCAGAATTCTTTCTATCTCATAAGCAGGTTTACTTGCTGTTGTCAGTATCAATGGTCTCATCACTAACTTCTCTGGATTTTCCCAAGTCGCTGCTAGTGTAGCCAATGCGTCTGCCATCTGATTCTCTTCCCTCGGTAGGTGCTGAAACTTACACTCGGGGATATCCTGTGCCAATTTTCTGAGGTGAAACAGATAAGGCCTCAGCCGTTCTTCCTTCAATTCCCATTCTCCTCGCATCTGCTGGATTACCAACATAGAATCTCCGTAGATTTCCACACTCCCGGCCTTCAAGGCTATCAATGCTGCCAGGCCAAAGGCACATGCTTCATACTCAGCCATGTTATTAGTCACTCTGAAGGTCAGCCTCTTAGCCAAAGGTAGAGTCTCTCCCTCGGGGGTTACTATCACGATCCCAATTCCGGCTCCCTTGTAATTCACTGCTCCGTCAAAATACATCTTCCATCTCTGAACTGTTATTGCTTGAATCTCTTCATCTTGGGAACTCAAACTTATACTGATCTCCCTCAACAGGTTGCAATGCTAGAAACCCTGCTACTGCTCGTCCCTTGATCACTTTGGAGGTGATATACTCAATGTCAAACTCTGTCAACAATACCAACCATCGGCCCAGTTTTCCCACTAGTGAAGGCACTGAATGAAGATATTTCAGAGGATTCTCCTTGCCACCACTTGGATCTTGTAAGACTGGAAGTAATGTCGAAACTTTCTGGAAGCCCATACCACTGCAAGAACAGATCTTCTCACTTCCTGATACCGAGCCTCATACGGAAGCAGCTTCTTACTCAGATAATAAACTGCATGTTCTACCCCTGTCTCATCTGCCTGTACCATCATACCTCCCAATGCTTCTGGTTCTATAGCCAAATACAATATCAAAGGTCTACCCGGCCTCGGAGGTTTCAATACGGGTGGCTTCACCAAGTACTCTCTGATTCTGTCGAAGGCGGTCTGACACTGTTCATTCCATCTCACTGGCTGATCTTTTCTCAATAGTTTGAAGATAGGCTCACATACTGATGTCAACTTGGCGATGAACGACTGATGTTACTGAATCTTCCCAAGAATGCCCTGACTTCCTTTTCTGTCTTCGGTGCAGGCATTTCTGTGATTGCCTTGATCTTTTCGGAGTCTACCTCTTATTCGCCCATTCCCACTGTATGACCAGCAATTTCCCTGATGTCCACCCCAAACACACATTTCTTGGGATTAAAGCCGCAGGTTATATCTGTCAACTCTCTGAAGGAAACCCTCTCCCAATGCCTCAATATGCCCAACTCTCGTCTCTGGACTCCATCATGTCATCCACATACACCTCAATCTCTTTGTGCATCAAGTCATGGA